>JAUTBW010122920.1:0-20697 GCA_032361425.1 Peltospira smaragdina | reverse complement strand
ACAGTATTTCATCCTAAATTAAAACAAAAACCTTAATTGTAATCTTATATGCAACAGACATGCTTACAAACAGTGCTGTATTAACACTGTTATGGGCCCTTGTACTAAGCAATTGGCATTAGGCTGCAGTCCACCCACTATGCAGTTTCTAAATAAAATATCAGTGTATTTGTTTATGCTTTGTCCCTATTATTTTAATCTTTGTATATTGCCAATACTTGGTGCCCCTGGGTAATTGCCCAGTGTGTTCATGCATCAAGACAGTCACAGTTAAAACAGCTCTTTTCTATTTTTTCTATTTCTTATTTGCACAATGAAGATAAAATTTCCAGAAACTATTTTGCAGCTCGTTTCACTTTCCAATGGTCCAGTATAATAAGTACAGAAGCTTGTTACGGACTATTCAAGAGTCTTCTTTGGTGTGTGTTGACAGTTTGCCGTGAAGAAAGACAAGTGTTGATCTATCCAGTACACTTCACCAGGTTCTACTGCCTATTTCAAAGGATTACTTCTGGGTTATTTTGACCATTGGGCAATGACCTTCATAAAGTGGGCAAAGATACATAAAAAGCTCCAACACACAAATATGTATCTTATATAAGAAAATGTATTATATAATAGTTAACCACCAGCTAGTAGTAAATTGGTCCCTGACCATTTTAAAGTTAATGTGTAATTGTTGGACATATTAACTTCTAAATCTGCAAGTGCTTTCAGAAAATGGGTGGGATGTGGTTTAATGGTGGAGATCAGATAGCTTAAAGTACCAATTACCTACAACGAAGCTGCCTACTATTTGCTGTAGGCAATATACAAAGATTAAAATAATAGGGACAAAGCAAACACCTCACAAAGTATACAATATAATTGCTGTATTGAGACTGAAAAACAGCTTTTGCCTTTCATGTTATTTTAGGAAGCATTCCAGATGTATCAAAATTTACTAATGTTCATCATGAGTTGTTTTGAAATGGTATCCTAGCTGTTATGTGTTATGTTCATCAAATGAAAAAGATGTGTTTCATTGCAAGACATCTTTGTGGTATTAAAAGTTTCATGTACTAATCATCTATGTAAATTTTAAGAACCAAACTTTCCTGTTCTTTCAACTGTTTCTTCAAACTTATGCAAGTTACATGTAACAATCTTAAAATCTTTTTCTACCATGTGTTTGCTGCTAAAAAACCTGTTTTTCAGGTACCAGAGCCATAAATCACTGAGAGGAAGATGTCCAGCCCTGAACCGCATCCTTTGATATGAGCCAGCTCGAGACAGAGTGATTTATCAGACACTGGCACCACCAGTCCACAACATGCAGCTCCACCCACACACACACACTGATACTACTGGTCATTCTACATCACTAAGACAAATATGGAATACATATTAGATAAAATTAGATTGGTGTATTTACTTTTGTGTGTGGGGGGGATAGGGGGTGGGGTGGGGAGAGAGAGACAGATAGACAGAGCACGCACAAGAGATCTTAACAGGTAATAAATGTTGATGGGGTTTTTTGTTTGTGATTTTTTGTCGCTATTTGGTTTGTTTTTGTGTTTGTTTTGTTTAACAATATGAAAAGTATAGATATAGGTCATATACTTATTAAATTAATATAACTCTGTTACATTGCTGTATGGTTTTGGGGGTGATGGGAGTAAATTGTTATCAGATAATTTCAATGTTGGTTATTTTACTTTCCACATGTTTTTAAAATGGAATAATAAGATTTAGAACATTATATAGTCATTTTGAAAGGAAAGAAAAGGAAATGTTTATTTAATGACACACCAACACATTGGTGTATGGTTATATGGAGTCAGACATATGGTAAAGGACCATTTTGATAGTAAGGAAGGAAACCCACTGCTGCCATATAGGCTACTCTTTCCGATCAGCAGCAAGGGGTCTTTTATATGCACCATCTCATACACAGGATAGCAAATACCACAGTCTTTGATATACCAATCGTGAAGTACTGGCTGGAGCGAGAAACAGCCCAATGGGTCCACCATGTGGGATTGATCCAACGACCCACCGCACCATGAGCGAATGTGCTTACCACTGAGCTATGTCCCGCTCCCATAGTCATTTTAATAGGATTTTGGACAATTAAAATAAAACTGATAAGAGTTTACATTTTGGATTTATCTCTATGGTTCTGTAGTGAATATCTGTCATGGTAATAAAACTGCTTTATCAGCAGCATGTTGCGTACAATCTATATATGAATGACAGTTCAGTATTGTGTTAAATCAGCACACCCATTAGTTACCAAAGAAGCACACAGGATAATTGTTATGCCTCTAAACTGCCAGTGGAATTGACAACAAACGGAGCCTCACAGCAGTGTTATCAAGTTCACATCAGCCGAGTGTGAAAGACAGTGAGATTCAGGGCAGGTGCGTGGTGACTCAGACAGGCCGTAACACAGTGCAACTCAACACCCCAGTGCTGCATCTGTCTGTTCCAGCACCATGTAGACAACACCTGGGCCTATCATCTCTGCACTTCTGTGCATGTAACGAGTTTTCTCAGTTTGAAAATAGATCAACCAGTTTCTTGCATGAACATTTGATAATTTTGTGGCTAAGAATAGAAAAATCTAGCATATGCATCAATGAAACTTAAGTTTATATATTTGTTTTAATTATATATTTTTTTAAACATCGCCTTAGGTTAATTTTGCAGGTATTACTGGCAGAATCAAATATTTTTGATAATTTAAAATAAAGAAAATACACTGAGCATTTAGTAAATCACTGAACAAGTAATTAATTAAAGATGATTCACAAGCTTAATAAATATGCAGTTCAAAGCCGTGTTTGCCAGCAATCCATCACGTCATTTGTGACGACACTGACAGAGATTGTCAAGTGTCAGGTATGACCTATTCTCCAACCCGGTGACCCACATACTGCCAAGATGTTTAAATACTGCCAAACATGATCACAACATTTACCTTTCCAAATACTACATTCTACACGTCCAGTCTTGCTTAACCCACTTGTTTACAACACCGTGGCCTGAACTTCAAAATGTAAATATCAATCAGTTA
Source organism: Peltospira smaragdina (assembly GCA_032361425.1). Classification (NCBI taxonomy): domain Eukaryota; kingdom Metazoa; phylum Mollusca; class Gastropoda; order Neomphalida; family Peltospiridae; genus Peltospira; species Peltospira smaragdina. The sequence continues at coordinate 17,639 of JAUTBW010122920.1, read as the reverse complement.
CGTTCACCTCAGTGATTCTCCCCAGACCTACACTTCACTGTATGAGCTATTCTACAGACCACATGCCTCATAAGACTTTATGATCATTTATGTTTACCTGAATGATTCCAGTCAACCTTAGATATATGTTTAAGAGCTGCCTTAGAAGACATGCTTGGCATAATATTCAAAGAAATATGTACAGAGTAGCAACTTATAGCAAACCAATTTCTGTTTAAATAATTTATGGATTGATTATATTTTACTAAGCTGATTGTTTATTTACAAACTAAAATAATATAATTATATACTTTACTAGAAAACCAGATACATTAGAATTTCAAAAGAATAAGCACATCATACACAAGACCACCCATGTTTCAGCACCCCGTGTTTTCCTCATTCTCAGTCCGTGCTGTTGGCCTAAGACCACCTTACATGATGCTTTTGCTATGTGACACGTTATTTGGAGGTAACTCACCTTAAGTAGATGTTTGTTCACCCATTTGGTAAATGTCTTCTTTTGAACGGCATCCCTCTCATCTGAAAAAAGACAAGAGAAAGTAAATGTCAGAGTGCTGCTAATTGCTAATAATACTACAATTTACAAATGCTTCAGGCACAAGACATTTTTTGGATGTCACAAGCAAAAACTGCACCCAGAAAGTCCAAATTTGTCTGCTGTTGGTTCATAGACAAATACTGATGTTATTCCTTAAAGTATTGTGGAGGAGAAACCTTTTTATCAACCATTCCAAAATAGCATTGGATACTAAGAAAATCACTTTATCTTTAGATATTTATTTAATGAAGCATCAAACACATCTTTATTAATATTTAATTATTACTGCATAAAAAAACAACACAAAACAACAACACCACCATGATTTATTAATTCTTTATTGATTTGTTGATGGTGAGTACTTAACAAAACAGCCAAGCACTTACGCTTATGCTGCACCCCAATTGTGAAAATATATTAATAACTAACAGACTAACGTGGGATTTTGTTGTCTTTCTGGGTTTTTTGTTTTTAAAGTATGTTTTCTGTTGCTGTTGTTGGGGTTGCTTTTTGTTTTACTTTTGTTACTGTTCTGGTTTTCAGTTGTTGTTTTTTTGTTTGTTTTTTGGGGGAGGGTGTGTGTGTTGTTTGTTTCAGTTATATGTCTTTCCACCCCTCCACACACACCCCAACCCATTTGAGCACTTTTGTGGTTTTAAAACTTGTCACACTGATAAAAGGACATCAAATGCAGCAGTACAACATGGGATTTTGCAAAAGAGCACTAAACCCAAGATGTTGATTGTGATCTACTGAAGCCTAAGCTTTAGTGGCAACAGCTGGCAAGGCTGCATGAACAAAGATATTCTCAAACAGCTGAACAAGGTAGTGTTATTATTTACCTCGCTGACAGAAGCAAGAACGTAAATATTTTATTTAAACACTGCACTCAACACACTTTATTTAGATTATACAGCACTGGATATACAGTCTCGAAACCTCTTTCACCATTCCACGGGCTACTCTTCCTAATTAGCAGTGCTCAAGAGATATTTTATATGCACCATCTAAAAGACAACACATTATATATTATTATAACCATGTTGTTTGAAAAGCCAGTTTTTGAGCACTATGTAGAACTGAACATACCAAGATTGTTCATGTAGATGTGGACATTATTGTGTTCATATAAATGTGTACGTGTGGGAGGTGTGTCTGCACACATATGTGCATGTGTTAAGTGCATGGATTCTTTTAACCTGAGTATCTAAATGCAGTACAAGTGTTTGTTAAAGGCTGTTTGATCATAATTGTTATTGGGATTTCTGCAGGGGAGGCAGAAAGTAGGGTTTCGGAGGAAATGAGATGTTTTATTTATTTATTTTATTTTATTTTTAAGTTCTTTTGTCCAAAAATGATGACATAAGCAATGACACATCACTGTCAAGACAAAGTGACTGTTTCATTATATGATTCAGTCCTGAGCGTGCAGACTTAAAAAATCAATAACTGATATGGACAGACCAGTCACTGAACAACCTGACATTGTTAACCTAAATCACTGTGATTTAATTAATCTCAATGGGATTATGTTATCAAGGTACACTGTTGTTTAATTAATCCATGAAGTACATGTGTGTCTGTACGCAATGACAAGATTGATATTGAATAACACAACATCAAATTAAATAATCTGTCTGAGTGTACGCCCTGTATTGTTACAATAACCTCTGCACAGATTTAATGCTAGCAGGTCTTATCATATTACCTGGCAGTTTCTTTTAAAGTTGCGTAAGAAACTGCGCAATAGTCATTAATACTAATAGGCACATGTTTTAGTCATAAGAATAGACCTGTGTATTATGACATACTCTGGCCATGGTGTAGGCTAGAAGGTGAGAAAATCATGTAATACTACAAAATATCTACATCATATCCACAGGTATTAAAAAAAAATTCAAGTTTCAGGAACACATTAATTGTCTGAAGGATGAAAATATTTTATTTATTGATGCACTTACCAGATTTTATTTACAGTAACATGACAGTTATGAACTAATGGAATAGCAAGAGAGGAAAAAACACTGCCACAACTTTGTGGATTCTTAAATTAAAAGCAAGGTATCAAACATGCATTAGTCCATATACCATAGCCTTAGTTATACCAGATGTGAAACAGTACTAGTTGGAACAAGAAAAGCTCAATGGTTCCACTAAGTAAAATCAATCCAATGACTATCTATGCCGTGAGTAAACAAGCTTCCACTGAACTTTGTCCTATTCAACTTTTATTTGGGTTCTGCAAGCAATTATACCAAGAACAGAAAAACACAAACTATATGAATACTTGATTTATCATGAAACTGCTAAAAAATATATTGTTATTTAAAAAATATATAAGCATGGTATTTAATCATAAATTCACTCTGGGACTTGTTCAGATTTAAACTTATAATATAGCAAAGCACTAACAATACCACCAAGTAAACTTCATACAAAATTACAAGAATCAAATATGCATAAAATGTAAACCTGTATGACTTGAACAGTTCATAGAGAAAAGTAAACAAACCAGCCAGTGGACATCATGTTGAATGTGGTGAATAATACTAACCAGTCTGTTTTGTAAAGAGATGCTTGCCTAATCTTGAACCTTATCTTTTAGTTGATCTCCCTGAGACCAAACTTAACACTGGAGACTTTCTTATCTTAATTAGAATTCTTAAATCCAGTGCAAGTAGAACTCTGGTGGAAAATGAAAAACCAGAGGCTGCTATGCACCAATTCCTGCATCTTTCGGGGGGGGGGGGGTGTTTAGAATAGGGTGACCTAGTGCTCAAGACTAGTGAATTTTTAAGCATGGCCAATCAATTTGAAATCCTTTAAGACAAGTGACTTCCCTCTCTAACATTATATTTCTTTCCTCTACTACTGATAAAGAAAAAGAAACTAAATGTGTTTACTGACAGAATATTAACTGATTATAAACAAAATGCAAATTCAATGTTGATGGCATATTATACCTATGAATGTGAAAAGAATGTTATGTAATATTAATACTTGAAAAATGAAAACTTAAATTTTACAATGGTTTTACTTCAAGTCTGTCTGTGACATTCTCAATTTCATATGTATAAATTTAAATTATTTTTTTTTTTTTTTTTTTTTTTTTTTTTTTTAAACAACAAAACAAAACAGACAAATTATCTTTCTTTTTTGTCTTTTCTTTTTTAATTAAACCAAAATATTTCTCAATAGAATTAAATGCTGTCATGTTGTCCCTCTGTATATGACTAAATAAGAAGATATCTAGACTTTTAGGTCATAAAATTTGATATATAAAATGTGTACCTAATAAAATAAGCTTTACATTTTTTTCTCAAAGATAAACATATATCATCATGGTCAGTTTATCCATTCATCTAGCCACTGTCACTAAGGTTGTTTCTGTTCTGATTTTTCGTTTTTTACCTGGTTCATGTAAATGTCAGTGATTAGCAAAGATCAGTTGAACACCATTGATTTTGTATGGCCGGCATGGAATGCAAAGGTCAGCTTGAGTCTCAACTTTTGTGTGGGGTGCAATAAACAAATCTCAAGGTGTTGATATATATACCAGGCTGTCTATTCAATAATAAAAGACCCCTTGCTGCTGATTAGAAAGCACAGCTTATGGAACAGCAGGGTTTCAGCCACTTACAGTCAGCCAATTAACCTGTGTCGGAAACTGATGATGGTCATGTTTTGTGATGCATGTACACGTAGCACATGGAATATCTGCTTGTGTATGTAAATTGCCTGAATTTCCCACAAATTTCAGCCCATCACAAGGGTGAGTTGTTAAGCCAGTCTGACAAGCTGGAATTCACATCTTATAATGTTAATAAAAAAGATTCAGCTGAAAAGGGTGCATATATTTCAGTGATTTATTTCACAACAAATCTGTACAGTATACAGTGTTTATGTTTGTCTACTATTCTGACACCTTCAATTATCATGATGGTCTTTCCACTTAAATATTGTTTAATACCATTTCTTGAACTAAGTGGGAGACTTATCTAATCAGGTGTTGTAGAATGTTCTAAATTCAACTTGATACAAGGCCAATATATTTGAAAATTCTATATCCAAATCCATTATTCACTGGGATTTTGTAATTATGTTGTTGCACAGGCATGAAAAATCACAATGACTCTTGACAAGGATTGATCTCAGATCAACCGCATGTAAAATATAAGGAAGAAAATAATGAATTTTTTAATTTATGGTTATATGGCATTGGCTATCATGGTTAAGGACCAAGAAATATTTTATAAACATCACTTCAGACTGGATAACACATACCAAAGTATTTATTGCACTAGTAACGGTGAAGTGGTTGGAATTAACAAAAATTATATAAAACTTTAGTGTTTTAATGATACTGTCATATTTCACCCTTCAGGTGTAGATATACATATAATAGTACTTTGGTTACAAGAACAAGTCAAATGGACTGTCATTGATCCCACAGCAACAACAAGTCAAATGGACTGTCATTGATCCCACAGCAACAACAGATCAGACAAGCATCGTCTCTTGACAACTAGGAAGAAACAAGGTCATGGCATTGACATTTCTCTCAGTATTACTTACTAGAATCCTATTCTAACCAGCTAGACATTAAGATTATCAATGACAGTGAGTTAAAATGTAATTGGAAATGATTTTTAAAATCAAGTTCAAATTTCTAGCATCTACAGTTGACTGGCCACACCTAAACCACGGACAGGAGTTTAATCCAATATAATCCTAACAGACAGGATCCCGTGTTATCTGGACCTGAATCAGTTATTCAACAATCAATCTGTCAATTAAATTTCATGGTCGAGTCCTCAGACACACAGCCCACTACTGCACTCGTTACTGAGTTCAGGTTGGAGCAGGGATGGATAACAATTAGGGTCACACCAAGGTGAGAGTAATACCTGGGCTATGGAATTTAATTAAAATTCCCAGACAGGTGAATTGTAGTCAGGTAGCCAAGGCGTAAACTGTATGATTTTTATGACTTTTTATGTACATTTATGCATATTTTTAAAGCCAGTATTTCATGTTCATTCATTCCCCGTTCTATCTTTAATCACTGAAATTCATTTTAACTGGATTTTGTTGATGAGTAATAACAATGCTATATAGATAAAATATGATGGTCCTGTGTCCAAAATTAGACCTACCAACTATTCACATTCACTAGCCCTGATGTTATAGTAAGTAAAATCTTATCAATAATATTCAAAACATCATTACTTCCTATACAAGTTTTTACTTTTCTATGTAATAAAGAACTCGGATCTACACGTACGATACAAAATAAATATATATATGCTTATAAGCAAAGGTTTTATATTGGTTCTTCTGTATATCTACTTTCTTTTTTCATCATAATTATTCATCCTTGAACCAGGTTCACAGAACACAATTGGTTTGACAGTGATGCACTCCACTAGTCCATGAAATGTCAAATATAATTATTGTTAGCCTTGATGACAATGATGAACTTGTAAACAGTTTATGCATATAAATCAATATACACAATTTCCACAATGATACAATCTGCCAGCCTCCCTGGTCTATAGTTATATTTAACCCAACTTTACAAAGATCAGACACATTTTACAAACATGCACACAGCTGTTACACAACACACTTACAAAGTCGAGACTGTGATTGTGATGGTCAAACCGGCAAGCTTCACAGCCCTGTTGTGTGTAGGTTTATGAACAAATTTAATTATTTCTGACAGGTCACTTCAATTAGTGACTAAGTAGTTACATCATACTTAATGAACCCAACTGCATATATAAACTGACAAATGATACTTTCAAAAAAAATAGATAAAATAACAAACATTCTCTCTCTTTTTTTCTTCTTCTTTTTTTTTTAATTTCATTAAAAATCATAATATATTTTTTTACAATGATCAAGCACAACAACAACAACAACAATACCAATAAATTCTGTTACATCTCACTGTGATTTGCTATGCAACTTTTAAACAGAATTCTGGTTTTATATCTGCATAGTAATTAATAAATTTTAAAAACTTTATTTATCTTTTAATTAAAGAATAAAAATACTTTGTTTTGAAACATTTATAAACCACCCCTCTGCAATACAATACACCCCCTGTCCATTACTGTGGTCCTACCTGTGTCTTTGAGTCTGTTCTGCTCATACCATGACATGGGTGTGTCAGGAAGAATGGAATCTTCTTCCACAGGAATAAATCCATAACCATTTGCAAATGACATGGTTCACCGGTGTTAAATCTCATGTATCTATGGCTGTCACCAGCTTCAAATCTCCTTACAAAAACTCCAAAAATCTTTCTTCAATCAGTGCAATAAACGAAAAAATATCCACTCCCAGATTCAAGTAACAAGTTTTTTAAGCCAATGTCCTGTTCATGCAGACGTTTCTTTCAGCACACCTGCATCATAATCCTAGTGAGTGTCGTCACACATAGGTGAAATATATACCTGTACACCTGTCATAACGAACCACCACACTGGTCATTTGCTCTGTACAGGTAACACTGTGCTGGTTTCACAATAACAGATCTTTTACTCCACCCAGATTGAGTTAAACTTTCACACACACACCGTTTTCATAGGACTGCCACATTGCTTGAGGTCTCTCTTGATTACAAGTATACAACAGGTACAGGTAGACTACAGGTACAGGGTGACAAGCCCTGCCATCTCACCGATATCAACTGGAATGTAGGTATTACTTGACAGGCCTGTTGGTTTGGTGCTGGGATGCCTAGCAGAGACAGCCTTCTCAGCAGGAATGTGGGCTTTAAAGACACAGGCATTCACGGTGGACTGCCACGATTTCAATGGCTGACGTAGTATCAATGGATATTATATAAATAGCTCAGTGGGCTCCCTTTTGCAGGTACACGGTGTATGCAGCAATGTTAGCTGACTGTGTAGTACTGCTTGCTGCTTCAAACCACTTGCTCACAAACACCGACACAGCCACACCATGCCTCTCTGACCCAACAATGTCATGAGCTGAGTGTATTATTATTAACTATAGTATTAGAAACCAGTTCAGCCAGCCACGTCCAATCCCATGGTCATATACCACAGCAGGGTGAACATTACAGGACAGGTATTTACTGCAGGGGTGGAGTGAAATAGGAAAAACACTAAAATATTGTTTGCATGTAGATTTGGCATGGAATGGAGTGCATCTTTTGCATGTCTATTTTTACATTGGATTGCTTTAGTGTAAGCCAAGTACTGGCAATCTTAGACACGGTTCTAATCGGATTTACTGTGAATGCTTTACAATCTATTTACAAGCTGGTTTACCAGGGACAGTGAAGATTCAAACAGGTGATACAGCACTCATCTCAGGCTATTTATTAGATTATTATTATATATTAGAGTTCACTCACAAAATAAGTTACTAATTTTCAGGTATTAAGATGTAGTCAACCTAAACAACTTTGAATAGCAATGCTTTCAAATGAAATTAGTTGTAGGTTAATTTCAAAATTGAATGGCATTGTTTTAATATGGAATACTGTTAGAAATCCATGCAACAATACACAATACAAAATATTTGGTTCTCCCTCTCTCTTACATATCTGTAACCATGTCTGATTTACTCTCTTTTTTCTTTTCTTTTTTCCTCTCTTACACAAAAATTTTAATATTAGTAATTAACTGAACTAAAATTAACATATAACAATATAATTATTTTCTTAATGCTGCCAGTATAGCTGTTTTAATCTGGGAGCTACCAAGCAACCATAAATCCAGAAAATACTGTTATACCTGTCAAGACTGTCTAATGTTGCAGATATGTAACTGCACACCTGTACATGTATGGTTTTAAAGATTAGTATGATGACATCTTGAGAAATGGCCGATACATGTACACATGCAAGTACATGTGCATGTTCATGTACAGTGATTTTAAAGATATGTAATCACTGCAGCAACAACCCACAGTAGCTGATAAATACACAGCATCAAAAGACAAGAAGACAGGTAATACTAGACAAACAAGATGCACCTGTTAAAGTACAACTTGACTTAGACAGGAATTTGTGCTTTGAAGCATTAAACACAGTCAGAGGTGGGAGTAGGGCAGTATATAATATAGGGCTCGTTTCTGATCTGCTAGCTTAATAGTAGTGTTGTCATCGGGCATGCAGTGACAGCACCTTCACTTGACCATTTCTATTTTAAAATTTACTTGCCCCAATTTACAAATTATATATATTTTTTTTTAATAAATAATAACAATAACAACAACAAATAGTGTTTAAAAAAATAAAAATATATAAAAAAATAATATAGTAATAAAAAAACAATAAAAAAATAAATAATAATAAAAAGTTTTTAATAATAATTATAATAATAATAATAATAATAATAATAATAATATTATTATTATTATTATTATTATTATTATTATCATTATTATTATTATTATTTCTATTATAATAATAATTATTATAACACATATCTAAGCTTGGCTTAGGTAGTCCAAATATAAAATGTTTGATGTTTGAACTGAAAATGGCTAATTATTAAATAAATACTATAGTAAGAATATATAATTGTTCCAAGTTTAATTTGAAAAACAAATACACTGAACAAATACTAACTTACTGAATTTGGAAATACAAAACAAAAACAACAAACACAAAATAATAATAATAATAATGATGATGATGATAATAATAATAATAAATAATAATAATAATAATAATAATAATAATAATAATGATATGTTAATTAAGTATTGTGTATCGAAAGTTTATATCATGGTGTTTTATTTAATAATTTAAACCAAATTTTAATATTGTGTATAAATAATTGTATAGGCCTAATCAGTGGGACTGTAAAATATGTTTATGTATTTGTGAAGTGCTTGGTGTAAGAGTTATTAGAAAAGGATACAAATGAAGCTTGGGCAGGGTTCTCTTATCGTAAAAGAACAGAATTTAAAAATAAATAAATGCAACTTAATTGGCATGCTTGCTTTTCTCCTTACATGCTACAATGAGTGTTTATATACCCTAATTGAGGTAAATTGATATGACATACATTTTTGTTGTGAAAATCGCTAACAATATTTTTGTGTCTAATAAATTTTATACAGCATGATTGAAATTTTGTATTATCGCATAGAAACAAGGTGGCTCAAATAAATTAAAATTGGGTGACTAATAAAATTATTTAGCAAAAATAAACGTGCCAGACAGGAATTTGGTTGTATTTGCCGACCTGATGATTGGTTATTTTGAGCCCTGTGTAGGCCTACATAAGGGTTCATTTTTGGGTATACCAAGTACAAAATAAGCACTAATCAGTATCCAGATTTGCATACCATTACAACACAATTAGATAAAAACACTGATATTATGTGTTAAATGTATTGGTAAATAAACAAATATAATGTAAATAATTACAGGATATAAGAGAAGATGGCAGAACCACCACTAATAGAGGGAGTATCGAAGAGTGAGTCTGGCGAGCTGCAAGCCAATCTGCCGGTGGACGATGACGCCAAGAGTTTACTCAAGAGTCCGGCCAGTTCGAGGGGTCCATCGCGGGCTGGATCCGTGGCATCGGCCAAGAGTCAGAAGAGTGAGATGGAGAAGAAGAGTCGGGAATCAGTCCTGTCACCGTCTGGTTCCAACAAGGACAACCCAGCAGCAGACTGCCGGAATATGAGGAGGATCATTGCAGAAGACCCGGAGTGGTCGTTAGCCACAGTGCCCATGCTGGCTGACATGTGTGTCAATCACATCGTGGCGAACTTCGAAAGTAAGTTTGGTGAAGAGTTCACTTGTCTGTGTGTGCATGTTAACATATAGCCTACACAAGCATGCTCAGTATACAGTATATTATGCAATCCGTTAAGAAAATTGTAATTGTAATTTACATTTATATCTGTTTCCTTGGGTTATAATTTTGGTGATCTGTCTTTAAATAAATAATTGTAATGCATTCCTTTTTCAAATACATTGACCTATCTGGAATAGATTTGGTAAGGAGACAAAGAACACAGATTCACTCCATTTTTCATCTAATAATAATTTTGAAAAAACTGCACAGAAGACACTTGTTTATCAATCCCAAAGTATTGCAGTAGCACCGTAGACTTCATCTATTAGGAAAACCTCAGTCTATGATTTCTTTTAATATTAACTTGTTTATTTAATTCATTGGTGTGTAATGCAACAATCCATGTTTTTGTTCATTACAGACAACTCTGAAATTTTGAATGACTTGTTACCAAAACACAGGAGCAAAGTGCTAGAGAAGATCTCGGTGGACCTGCCGCTGAAGGTGACGGCCAACCTGGTGGATGAGGAGGACTACTGGAAGCGCTGCTGCAAGCACCGGTGGGAGATCTGTGACATCTCGCGCTATGGTGATAGCTGGAAGAGGATGTACTTTGAGAAAAACCTCCAGGAAATCATTGAACACTTCGTGCCTGAGACCACCGACCCGACACAGCTGAACGAAACCCTTCCACTGTCAGCAAACTATGTCAAGAAGCTGGACATCAGACAGCTGCTTCCGCCAGTAAGGGAAGCACCAAAAGGACCAGATTTCGATGATGCTTCAGATGGCGGTAGTGACGCAGGGGATGAACCAGAGTGTGATCATTTTAACTTCGGTATTGCTCTGAAGGCGCTGCCCAACATAGAGGAGCTGCATGTGACGTACGGAGTGCGCGACTGCGGCATGAACTTCGAGTGGAATCTCTTCCAGTTCACAGCCAGAGACTGTCTGCAGCTTGCTGAGAGCATTGCAAAGTGCAAAACCCTCAAAGTGCTGAGACTGCACCGCAGCAAAGTGGACGACGACAAGGTTAGGGTTTTGATCAGCCACATCCTCGACCACCCAGGACTCGTACAGCTTGACCTATCTCACAACCTGATTGGTGACCGTGGGGCGCGGGCGGTTGGCAAGTTCATCAACAACCACAGTCAGCTGGTGAGGCTCAACCTGTGTGACAATCAGATCAGAGCTGCCGGTGCCCAGGCCATCGCACACGCCCTGACGAAAAACACGACACTACAGTTCCTCAACCTGAGACTGAACAAACTCGGAGATGAAGGTGGACAGGCTATATGTCGGTCGCTGTTGAAGAACTCCACACTGAAAGAGGTCAACCTTGCAACCAATGACCTGGGTGAACCCACAGCAGCCATTTTATCTCAAGTTGTCATGATGAACAATACTGTGAAATCTATTGATTTGTCTTGCAACAAGCTGGGGCCAGTAAGTAGGGTTTTATATAGATTACTAGGTATTAGTGTTGTGAGTTATATTACTTGTATATATTATGTTATATTTGAGGGAAAAAAGAGAAGCATTTTCTTTAACGATGCATTCAACACATTTTATGGTGTCAGACATGATTAAAGACCATTATGATAATTATGTTCAGAGCATACATGGTTATATATTTTTAATATATTTTAAATAAATATGTGTTTTTAAACTTTCTCTTTCATTGATTGATCCATTCAATCATGGTTTCTTCAAACAAGTGCTTCACAGTCAATATAAAACACTGTAATACAGAATATAACAAGCTTTGCTTTTAGTAACCACTGATATGAAAGTAGTATTTTTCCCTAGAAAGATATATTGACATCATTTTAAAAGCATGTATAATTATGTTGATGGCACCAATAAATAGTTGCCTATTGGTCTGATACAAGTAAACTATAACCAGTTACTATTAACAGTTTATCAAGTGTCAATTTGCAAGAGTTATCTACCTTACTTTGAAGATTTACTAATAATAAAATATTTTCATTTGTTCACCTGCATGTTCACATGTACATATATATCCTCTCCACATACACACAGATAAACACACACACACACACACACACACACACACACACACACACACACACACACACACTACTACTACTACTTATAATGCTGCTAAGTTACTCTGATAGCATTCTGAGGAATCCTTTCCTTTGTTTATCATGCTTTCTGTCTAGCCTGTACCAATATTTTCATCTTAGAGACTGAAGTTTAAAGATAGTTTGTAAACACAGTTGTTAAAAACGAAGTTCCCTTAGGTTCACTGAGAAATGAACAAATATTGCTGCTAATGGTTGTTATTTGTGTGATGTAATTCTTCCAGACTTGCTGCTGCCACAAAGGCTACCTTTTTTCAGTTAGCAGCAAGGGATCTTTTATATGCATCATCAAAGACAGGATAGCACATACCATGGCCTATGTTACACCTCTTGTACAGCACTGGCAGGAATCGTATTAACTAGATTAATACTCTGTGACAATATGCCTTTAAACTGTATGTTGATATTTCAGGACGGCGGCAAGCAGTTGCAGGAGGGTATGGATGAGAACACGACCATCACTACAATGGACCTGCGGCTGACTGAGTGCGGCCAGGAGTCTGAGTACTGCATCAACCAGATCCTCCACCGTAACCAGGAACAGGAGCGCGAGGCTTTCATCCGTCAGCTCGAGGCCAACAAACCACCACAGAAGAAAGTTGCCGAGCCCCAGGCCGCTCATAGGTACAAGCATCCACACAGGGCATGATGCTGACATGTGCAGGGCAGCCAGCTGGTGATACTGACTGCGGCAGATGAGTACTGGGAAATCTGTGATGTTGACTGTGAAAAAATAATAGTGATATAAACAGATATTTGGGTGATGTCATTATTAAATTTGAAGGGCATAAGATGGAAATAAAGTATTTATGAAAATAAAGTTTGAGACTTAATTGTGAAATTAAATTTTAAATGATATACTAATATATACAATTATATACTAACACCAAGTCCCATGCTTATATACCTTAAAGTCTAGGCTTTGATGAAGTCCAGACTTTAACACCATGTTATTTTAATGGTGTTCACATGACATTAATGTCTGGACTTCATTCAAGTTTAGACTTTAAGGTTCATAAGCACAGGGCCAGATGGTCAGTTCTGCTTAGTGTAGTGGGTTGTTGGATCAGTCCTACCTGGTGGACCTATTGAGCTAAGCTATTTATTGTTTCAGCCAATACTGCACAACTGGCATACCAAAGACTGTAGTATGTGCTATCCTGGTTGTAGATCATTGTATATAAAATATTCCTTGCTGCTAATCAGAAAGAGAAACACGTGTTGTCAACGGTCTTTCTTCCTTACTATAAGAATGATCTTCAATCATGTCTGATTCATATACCCATAAATAAAACGTGACAATTGTGTTGGTAAATAAAACCTATCACTCACTTTGGTTGTGGGGAATCATTAATAAATCGTCTAGAAAATGCATAATGCTATCCAAGTCACCATGTTGCTGCTTAAATGAAGATAGGCCTACCTAATGCCACAAATATATTTTTTAAACCCACACAAAAAAGTAATAATAACTATAAAACATCCATAGAGCCTTTTTGGTACAAAATCACCTAAGTGGGACACACTGTCAGATATACTGACACTGACATAATTATCTCAAATAATGACGTCATTGAACACTCAGAGACAAACATGTCACAGGATGTAGTGTAATTATACTTTCCTGTCTTCTATTTCTTAAGTAACCAGTGATCAGTATTGTCATATGTTCATCATCAAATATCCTTAGTTTCAATGAAAGCGCTACTTGTGGGTCAACAAAAAAAAAAAAAAAAAAAAAAAAAAAAAAAAAAAAAAAAAAAAAAAAGCCTGTGAGAGGAAAATACCAATTTGACTAAAAGCAGATCCATCTGTAACTTCTTTATTTCTGAAGTAAGAGGGTTAGGTTTGACTGAAAAACCCCACACATCATTCTTGGTTTAAAAGAAGTAACTTAAATCACCGGAAAATAATACCAAATAAAAGTGTCAGAAAGATCCCCGGCATTATGTACATGCATGCACATTCTACTGATGTGAAATACTATTAAATGAGTATGGGTGTAGTATGTCAGGTGATGACAGCCATAGAGCAGTTTGAATTGATGTGGTGTGTGCTTCGAATTTTGATCGTTAATGAAAACGTCTAAGACTCAGCATTTCAGTTTATTTTGAGAAATTAAAACCGCTTTGCCGTCTCTATTAGTTAAATAGCTCAGCACTTTATTATAACAGAAGCCAGTAGTATTAAATCCTAAGTAATTCCATTAAAAGTGATTATTTTTATAATAAATGTTAACTAGATTTATTTTGGTGATACGGTAAAAATCTATTTTAAAGAATTTGGTTTGTAGAAACGGAAGTAGTCCGATCCCGGTGAAGTAAACGCTTTGCCATATACTGGGATAGAGCACTGGTGTATTTAATGGCCATAGTATTAATTTAAAATATATACTTTTGATTTATCCTTAAATTTACCTTATATAACCAATATATTTGTTGTCACTGAATTGTGGCAATGACCCAAATATTGGATATAACAGCTATCTGGATAAATGTGATGTAACCTACTATAATTCCTTCATCCGTGGTCTAACTGAAACAATATTCAATGATCCCATTTAAATACAATATTATTATACCAATAATTCTGAAGTAATACCGATCACCGATGTAATAACTAATGATGATAATGTGATAATGAAGAGGTGGATGATGATAATAAATGTATGAAAATCGTCTGTAACAAGTAAGATGGGTCACAATGAATTAAAGGCTTCCGATGAATATTAAGAAAATGTCATTAACAGGGTATCCAAAAACTGCTGAGTCATCTCACTATTCTACATAATTCGCCAGCTCGTCGTTTCTATGGCTTTTGAATACGCCTACGTCTTCATGGCGCTTCTAACTCTACCTTTAATTCATTTTACTTGGCTTTACACCGTGATACCCATTTGATAAACCACCACTGAGTTACGGACAGCAATATTGTTCCCTAGAATGACACCGTAATTGGTGCAGCCTGTTTTGAGGTCTATAAGATTAAACGTTATTCTCAGACAATAGGCTTGTGAAAGACGCGCATTCAGTGTTCTGTAGTACAGTTAGGTCACAAAGAAGAATAATGATGTTAGTCCTGACATGACTCAAGCAAATTTCTATCAAATAAAATCAGTAGTGAAGTCATTCATTTTCCATTTCCCTGTCTATGACAAGAACTAGATATCTTACATCAACTCTCGACAGTAACGAAATGTATTTGGACTGAAGAAACACCACACACAAAAACAAATTGACAATGAAAACAATTGTCACACGCATGGACGCGTAGACAAATCCAGAAAACATTAACTACAAAAACGGCAACAGCAGAAGCGATAACGACAAACAACAAGTCAATTTGCTTCGGTGTCATTTTCTTTAAGTGCAAATACTATATTACTGTCCATAACTCAGTTTTATCCATTTTCTGTTAAATTCAGAGGGGTACATAAAACAAATCATAGCTCAGATAGGTTGTTTACACTGGAATCAGTTAACATCGACCATTCATCTCTTCAGATGTGGTTCTATATCCAATATGAAATAACATACTTTTAGGATACAATAGTTTGGAACATTTTAAAGGGTATCTACCTTAAAGAAGTACTTTATATTTTATACTATGTTCTTCATATGTGTCACATAAAACCACAACATATTCAGTATTCACCACCACTTATTGATACCGTGTCCTGTGCTTACGGATGACATTATGGCGAATGGCCAATAGTCACTCTCCCTAGTGAACATAACGTAATAGATAACACTATCTACAATCTTTTTGAAGATCAAATATATTGCTTTACAAACTTATAGGATAAAGTGTGCTACTACAAGTGGTAAGTTGATCCAGATATATTGAAATAACATATAGTTAAGACATGTTAAGAAACGTTAAATATAAAGGTGTTAGTATCAAAGCTACATTTATTGAATACACTTTAATGTACTAAAAAGTGTTTTTGAAGTCAGCCAACCAACAACAACAATATTAGCAGTGGCATGTCACATAACTATTGTGATATCAGTAAGCTGAAGCTTTCTCTGAGCTCTTTAGTATCATAAACATGTTAACTATATCAAATGAAAACAAAATACCATTATCCATGTATTAAGCATGTATCTTAATCAGTTTTAATACACCTTAGCTTTCTAATTTACTACAAATCTAAAGTAATAAAATTAAAAGTTGTTTAACAAAGCAGATATGGTGTAACTTCATAGGCGAATGTACTACATGTTTGTAGATACATACCATGGAATTAATCACAGAGATGTTTTACATTATTAGCAAGATCCTTTTCCATTCCAACAGGATCATACTGTGAACTCTGAATTAAGCAGTAATTCATTATTTTGCATTGCATAATTATTTGGATAATACCCAAATGTGTTGTTTTACGTTACTGACTTTGTCAATCATGGTGAACGACATAAAACTAGAATTAACATACCATTATGATAATCAAAACAGGCGAACAGTGTGATATGCTACAGACCTACTTTAAAACTTTAAAATAACTAAAATACATTTCATATCAATTTAGCAAAGGAAATGAGTATATTAGCTATTTGGATACATTTGTCTAAAGCAACAACTTCTAAAACATTCTCTCTCGGATCACTAAAAGTGCGATTTATTTAAACTTCCTAACTCAGAGCTATTTATTATGCCAGACTAACGACCGACATATTTGTGTGAGTCTTGTTTCTCCCTCCCATCGATTTCACATCGCTTCTATTAAACCGTAAAAAAATGTTTCCTGTCGTTTCCGGACAGGTCGTCCAGCGCTTTTAGCTATCAAAATTTGAAATCAATTCCGCTGTGTATCCTTCTTCGATCGTAACTTGATGACCCACCTTTCACTAAATTAAGATTGAATGTCCTGGTCCATTTCTAACAAGCGATTACCAATCAAATCAAAGGACGTGGTGTATGAAATTAGTAGTCACGCAAAGTGAAGTACTGTCACTGACTAACGCGATGATGGCTCTTTGCGTCTGGACGCTAGACGCCAGACTTTTGACGTGGAAACACCGCTAATTCCCGTGACACTGACGGAAACATCAGTCTGTTCTGTCTTCCCACAGAGACGGACAAGGAATACAGGCAGAAGATAAACAGCTCCTTGTGGAACGGCTGGGAATCTTCTTTAGAAAACCATTCATTTCAATGCTTATCAGATCCAAGGAGTCTTGTTATGCGTCA
>JAUTBW010122809.1:0-14533 GCA_032361425.1 Peltospira smaragdina | reverse complement strand
ATCATCATCATCATCATTATTATTATTATTATTATTATTATTATTATTATTATTATTATTATTATTATTATTAATTTTACAACACAATCAATACCTTTTTTTAATTAACAGTTAGGGCCTATATTGGCACTGGGAAACATTTTTAGTTTGAAAAATCCCTAGTCGGACAGATATCAGGTGGATGCTTTCCCCACTAGACTATCACACTCAAGACTGAAATAGGAGAGTGCTATTTTAACAAGCACTAAATGTTATGATGAGTGTTGTTAATAAAC
Source organism: Peltospira smaragdina (assembly GCA_032361425.1). Classification (NCBI taxonomy): domain Eukaryota; kingdom Metazoa; phylum Mollusca; class Gastropoda; order Neomphalida; family Peltospiridae; genus Peltospira; species Peltospira smaragdina. The sequence goes on along the minus strand of JAUTBW010122809.1, from coordinate 14,258 downwards.
ACAGAATTCCTGGCTTTGTTGTATTGCTGTATGCCATACCATGCATGACAGAAATCTAAGGAATGTCACCAACAACCGTGACAATAGCACTGTAAGTATGTCAAATACTAAATACACACAAGTAGACTACTGGCATCACATATTACTATTATTACAGAGTTAAAGTTATTACTATAAACCCAAATGAGCATTACAGAGAACCATGACATTTTAATAGACCATACCTACTGTTGTATAAAACAGATATCACCTATTACTATTACACTGAGTTAACCCTTTAAGTGCTGTATTAATATTTCGAAGAATAAGACTGATTAAATAATGTTGAAAAAGAAGAAAAACTGGTACTTTCTATTTATGTAATTAATTTGTGATGTTTAAACAAACAGACTTGATACAAAAACACAAAAATGACAGCCCGGAAAACAACAGTGTAAGTCAATAGCAGAAATGGAGCGATATGTTCACCCCAACTATATTCGTGGTAAGCACTGAAAGGGTTAAAATGATACACCAAAATGGTTAGTGACTTCCGTTACAAAATAACCATAAGTATGTCAGATACCAAACATGTACAGTAACCTGTAACCAAGTATGCGTACTACCATTATTAGTGGGTTTAAATTATACACCAAAATGAATGTTACAGACACATTTAAAAGAATTTTTTTTTTTTTTTTTTTTTTTTTTTTTTAAATACAACTGTAAATATGTCAATACCTATAGTAACCAAATAATAATTTTTAAGAATAGATGTATTGGCAAAGGAAGAAAGGAAGGAAATGTTTATTTAATGACACACTCAACACACTAGTGTATTGTTATATGGCATCAGGCATATCGTTAAGACCATATAGATATTTTAGAGAGGAAACCCGCTGCCGCCACTTCATAGGCTACTCTTTCCAATTAGCAGCAAAGGATCTTTTATATGTATTATCCCATAGACAGGATAGCACATACCACGGGATCGATTTCAGATTGACAACGTGACAGGTATCAGTATTATTATTATTACAATGGGACGAAATTAAGTCTCAACGAAGATTACAGATAACCACGACAACACCACAGTGGGTATTCGAGATATTGCACACGTACAGCACAGTACCTACTGTAACCTAGTAAACAAAAGGTATCACATAGCACACCGTAACAGTAGCATACCGGTATGTGTATCAGAAAATGGAACTACAGAAATACTTAAGATATTCTACAGCAAATAATTTGTTGAGGTTCGCATCGCAGTTTGCTAATAGTTCTAGCTCACATGTGAATCAATTTCGCACTATGAACCGTTGTCACTGTGAACTAAATATTCTATTAAACGTTTTAACGGTTGTAGCAATGTCATGGAATTAAGAATAAATTCTTCACAATTAAATGGAATAGATCAGTTTAAAATGTTAAAGTATGTCTTAAGGATTCACAACATTAATTGCATTTGCTCCAGAATTATTCCCAATTATCACTTAATAATTTCTTATTTAAACCCCCCATAACTGAATCCTTTGTAGTTGTAACACAATATAAACATTATATTATATATGGGGAAGATAATTTAATGTTCTTTTCTCAGAGCTTGCATTGTTTGCACGGTTTTTTCCAAGTACCCCAAAGAAAATATAAAACAGCAAATTAATTATTAAATAACAACAAAACCCCTGAGATTTATCATATTTTGACAAATCATATTCCCCTTATTCAAGCATATTTTCCCAGTTCATAAGTCTAGATTATAACCCGCTATCCATCTATGGCATTAAATGCAGTATCCTTTATGGCAGTGTCTCTACTGAAGTAATTAAATCTAAGCGCCAATTTACTCCAAAATTCCACTGCTATTACTGTATTAGCTTTGACATCTACTACGAAAGATACAGAAAACAATTATAAAAAATCTCAACAAACTACAAACTGATATTTTAGGGTAAGTAAAAACTGATTTTGAATCTATATAAAAATATTCTCATTGATATTTTACTGGTCACAGAAGTTCTCAAAATGCAAAATACAAAACTAATCACATACCTGACAGAATAAATTTAGTTTTTCAGTTGTTCATTTCACATCAACACCACACCCACCAGAAAAAAACAAGTTAGTTAATTACTAGTTGAAAATGTTCACAGTAGTTGTGTATATATATATATACAAACTGGCTTATATATATATATATATATAAATGTATACATACTGTATATATATATATATCATGGGATATCGCATCACAAGATATACACCGGTATTTCAGTGTTTCAAAACCAGTAGGAGGTGAACCAGTCTAGCATGTGTAACTCTGACCCCCATATTTGAAATAGACTAGTCCTAAAACAATATCTTGTGTAGATAGCAGTATACCATGCTGAGAATAGAATATGTTTATTTGTACATTTTGCACATCTGGCATGGTAGTAACTAACCTTAGTAGTAAATCATTAAAAGTATTTCATTATTATAAATACTTTTCAACACTTTAAAATTTTATGCCTGTCGGTGTGTGTTGCATACAATTTTAAATTGTGTTAATAAAATTTAAATCTCGTCAACGTCATTGTGGATTCTTTGAGTGAAAATTATATGCTGGTTTTACTGTTGTCATGTTTAAATGAATTTGAAAATAATTTGTTTTACATAAACATTTTAATGGATTTGATTGGTCAAGAGCTTACAATTTGTCGTGTGAAATTAGAACATGTTCTAATTGTTACAACTCCAAAACAACTTGTTGCATACAACTAAAATTGTTACAATTCTGGTGTTCTCATGGTACACCTATGTCGCATACAACATTTCGATACAACAAACGCCCCTTAAGATATTGAGAAATCAAACCAACCACTGCCACACAGAATATTCTTTCTAATCAGCAGCAAGGGATCTTTTATATGCACAGACCACCTTCTCAGTCGCTTGGAACAACTGACTGTGATAAGACTTTGGACAGGACACAACCGACTGAATGCTTGCATGTTCAGAAAGTTCAAACTTGCAGCAACACCAACCTGCAGTTGTGGCCTGAAAGACCAAACAGCAGAACACATCTTAAAGACGTGTCCCAACTCATCAAGACCTGAGACTGCCCTACACACCAAACTCTATGGAAGAGAGGTGAACTGAACAAAACCAGCTCATTTTATCTTACAAACTGGACTATTGGTCTAAATTGTGAAAGAATTTTTTTTTTAAATATGCACAGACAACAGGAGAGCACACACCATAGCACTGTTACACAAGCAGTGTAGCACTGGCTGGGCACAGTTAAAGGTTCACAGAGTAAAAACAAATATATGAGATTGATTATTCATACAAATATTATATTACCTTTTTCCATAGAAATAAATTTTTTTTTTTTTTTTTATATACGGCTATTATACAATTCATGCCAGATGTTGAAGGGTAACACGGTGCAAGCTAAGTAACAAAAGAGAACTGCAATATTCAGCAAAAATAAGACTGCCAATAAAACGGAGGACTGCTAATTCAAACTTTATCTTATATGATATGTAACCGCCTTTTTTAATAGAATTTTACTAAATATTACCTTCTATAAGGTCAACAGGTAACAAATTTCATTCTAATTTTGCTGGGCACTTTTGATGGCCTAGTGATATAGATGTCGATACGAGATTGATCCTTGTCAAATAACCAATAGGATTTTTTAAAAAATAAAAAAATATTACAACACTGATATAGTTAATAAAATGTGTTGAGGGTGTCGTTAAATAGAACAATTATTATTATCTAATTTTGCTATTAATGGGTGACCCAAGTCTGAAAATCACCAGCTATGGATATTAGAGCACCATATTCTAGATGTTCTGTGTAAATTCCTAACCTTCCTTTTCCTATTTTGAGTAGACTACTCATAAATATACTGCTCTGTTCTCATGCTTATAAACCATAAATTTTGAACTTTAACATCCTGGAAATGTCACTCAAATAGCAATATGTTAGAGTCTGGATTTTATTAACATCTAGACTTTCAGTTTTATGAGCACAGACGGTATGTTAATTCTGATTTATTGACCTAGTTGATGAACAGCATGCTGCAAACTCAGTCTTTACACACATTTTCTATAGCACTGAAAAATCCACTACACTGATAAGTCTGAATGTCTCTGTGTGGGTTAAGGTTGTCTCCCTGTACAGAAATATTTGTTTATTTATTGTGTATTTAAAAAAATTAATTAAAAATGTGCTATTATATTTATAGAGGATTCTTCACAAGTGTTTTTTAATATGGAAAATCATACCTGAGTGTTAGTTAATCAGTATTCGTCAAGGCTATGCCGAGACAAAAACAATTAACGTCACGACCAATCCAACCCAATTTCTGGTCCTTGGTGTACAACGTTCTGTCCCAGAAATGGTTAAATGGCCCAAATTGTTGAATTTGCCCAATTCCTGGGGGAAAAAACTAGTCAAGGACAGGTTCTCAAGATGTCATGGGACCAAATCAAATTACACTGACCATAATACTAACATTTGTTAACAAAATAATTAATAGAAGCAACATGTCAAGCTGCCAGAACAATATACCAATAGAGTTGTTCCTCCCATTCATTAAGATGCAAAGAAAATATGGGGTTACAGAAAGATTCCACTGGCAACTTTCCAGTTTGCACAAAATGTCTGATGCGTTTTTTACTGTCACTCCTGGGGTCAACAAAAACCAAGTGTCACCGGTGTAATAACTGTTTAACTAATAAAATATGATCAACTGATAGGGTGGATGGCACACTATTTACACAAATAAGCAAACTGATATGTATCCACCAATCACAGCTCTAGTTGCATTTTATCCTTATAATTTTGACGGTACACTTTCAACTTTGACCTGCCAGTCACACGATTTGGTACAATATTACCTATATGTTTGTTGAGTGCATCGTTAAATACATCATTTTCTTTGTGCTTATGTAGAGTGGTAATCATGAAAGGTGCAAATCTGCGTAACAAATGATTGTAATTATTATTATTGTTCTGTTTTCAGATTGCAGAAGTTCTTGATGTTGTAGAAACGGCCAAGATTTATCAGCTTGGCTCCACACGAACAAACAAAGGATTAAAACTAAGGTGATATTCATAATGCGTTGAGGATTCTGTACGTTTCGGATAAAAAAACAATTGCAAATTATTTTACTTTTTTAGTGATTGCCATGTTCTATCCTTCCCCCAAAACCCTCCATTTAAAAAAAAAATTATATATATATATATATATATATTTTTTTAAATAATAAAATAAATATAACAGAGTAATATCCCCTATTTTCATAATTTAATAGTCTGTTATATGTTTGTTTTATTTTTGAAAACCCTTTTTGAAAACCCATTTATGTTTCTGTATGATCATACTCATGTTAAATGTTACACATCATGGGTTGTTGTGTTAATAACAAAACAAAAATGTATATTTTATTTTGAAGGCATGGAGCAGCAGAGCGTGTGTACAGATTGGAATTTGTATCCAACCAAGATTTCTCTGATGCAGAGTTCTACAAGTGGAAAGAGGCTATGGCGCTTGGTGGCATTCCAATCCCTACAATGGAGGAAGTGCAGAAGAAAGTACAAGAAATACAACAGGCTGCAAATTACAACTTCAAAGAGAATGACATTGAATGGGTACATTTCACTTGATACACTTTAGTCATCACCTTTTAAGACAAAATAACACTCAGCAGTTTCAGTTTATAACTGTCATTAATAAAATAATTTAAATATATTGTACTTGACCCACTGACTGGTTTAAGCATGTTACAGATTGTTTACCTATTTAATGACCAACAAAGTATTACTTGAAAAATATTACATTTGATTTGTCCATAAATTTACTATATATAAACATCTACAGAACCACTATATTATTTCATTATTAATGATATATTTCACAAGTAATTGAATTAGAATTACTGTGGTGTGGAGTATTGTAATGCAGTTAAAATGTCTTAGACGATAACATGGGTTTATTATCTCAAGTAAGTACACTTTCAACATTGAGAGAAATGCAGACCTGTAAATTTGTTACTGTGTGCCTTTAAAATTAATCAAGTTCTATCTTTTATTTATTTAGACTTTAGTTTATGATCTTGTGTGCTAATATGTTTTAAAAAATTAATAAGAAGAAGTAATTACATGCTTTATTTGTTTAATTGCTGACTACACTGTGTTACCATTTAGGGCTGATTGCCCAGTGCCGAACTGTCCATTTTCAAACTTATGGAAATTAACATTAGTATGCTGGTATAGCTTATGTTTAAATTGACTGTTTTATAAGAATTTTTATAGAAATGCACTATATATGTAAAATATATGTGATAAAGTGGTTACCTGCATATCCACGTTAATATATGGTTTATCTTATAGATTGTGCTGGAGAAACAGAGATTTAAAAAGAATCCACACAACTATGCCATGAAGAAAACAGAATTACTCAAACAGAAGGTATGTTCATTATTGGTTTTATACTTTGTTTTTCTTCCGAACATTTTAACCTGTGTTTAAGATATTACCATAGAGCCATATTATAAGCTCTTTTCATCACTCCAGAAACTTTGGATTCAAAATATTAATAACTGTTGATTTCAAATAATTGGTTATAGGAGACCGCAGAGATTATGAATGAACCTGAGAAGGCAATTCAGCTACAGCAGGAACTGGAGGAATTGGAGGAACGAGCTATTGAGCTGGACAAACGAAGAACGAACTCTATTAATTCTATTAGGTAGAGTTTAACTTTATTAGTAATTATTCTCTTATCAATGCCTCTGTACATATATACATTCTTTATTACTAAAGAATTCTGTCATGTTGAACTGTACTAAATTGTTAGTTAAGTGTTGTCAGTAATTATGTTAGATATGCTTTTAATTAATTCAGTTCTATATTTAATTTTATAATTATACAAAAATTATGTGACTGATATAGTGCAGCAAGTTTGTTGTTTTCATTAGGATTTATTATATTTTAAAGTTATCCAGAACAATCTGTAGTGGTAATGACAGCATTTAATCATGTAAACACTTGCTGTACTAGCCATTTGTTTGACGATATCTCCAGTTCACAATGAGACACACCACACAAAGTCATTAATTTGATGGGTCTATACACACTGCAGCTTAAATAACCAGTAATGTGCTTCCACTGCTTTTAAATGTTTTTGAACTACATCCTAAAATTAACCAGCCAGAAACACAGTTTCATTCTGAATAATTAATCATATACAGAGATTCTGTATATGATTAATATTTACTTCCAAATATTACTTGCCAGTAAATCAGTAGATATGAAAATTAACTGGCCATGCCTACATTTCACTGTAATTCTGTAATTATTTACTGGCCAAGACTAAATAGTCACTAGCCATAGATATCAGGCCACTGTTTTTTTAGAAGCCCTCTATGTAAATCAGTGGTTGATGTGTGCTATTTCATGAGTAAAGTGATGTACATTTTGTGTTACAGTTACATTAATCAGAGAAACAGACTGCGCAACATTGTGGATGCAGAGAGCGCAGCGAAAGTGGAAGTGCAGGAGATGAAACTGGCACCATCAGACCCGTTTACAAGACGGCACTGTCGACCAACACTCGTCATGAAGGTGTGTTTTGAATTCTTAAAACCAGCTGTCTAAGCTGAGTACAGATTTTCAAAGATTTCTTAGTGCTATGATGATATTAAATGTCATAACTAATGATATCACAATGCAATTTGCTGTGTAGTGACATCATTTAAGATATTTTTATGATGTAGTAGCAACAAGATAGTGTTAAAAAAGATATGCCTTGTTCTTAAAACGCCTAAAATTATAAAGCATAATGGTACTTTAATGTTTAAAGTTTCTGTAAGATATTTTCTACTATGATCTAGTTTACTTGTTTAAATGATGTGCTGCTGATGTGATCTGTGTTCTTCTTCAGACTCGTGATTTAACTGAGGTTTCTGTGGAAGCCAAAAAAGATGACGAGAAAAAAGCTGAGGTAAGCTGTAAATAACAAACAAAGATTAACACCTTGTTAATCAGGATATAGCTGGGTTAGCCACTTGATCAGATGCAATGTTTTATTTGTTTGAGCATATAGTTTGCTAGATTTACATCTCAACTACTAAAGTTTGTTGTCTGAGAAAAGTAAAAAGAGTGATAAATTTAACTATTGTAATAAAATATTATGTATGTATGTATGTATGTATGTATGTATGCCCACAAATGACTGTAAGATCACATTTTGGGAATTAACGTGCTTATATCAATTTAATGTTACAGCACGCTCTTTATGGGTACAATATCTGACTATAGCCAGAAACTGTACCCGGAACAAGAAAACTAAATGTTATGGCTATTCATGGAGCATTTAAACTTCTAGATGTCTGGTATTCTCTGTTACACCACATAACTTAGATGTTAGTTTTTTTCATAAAAAATTGAATTGGTATGCAATATACTTTTCTATTTTGTTATTTTCTTGTGTTTGACCTTTGGACATATAAAATGATAAAGAGATCAGCTAGTGAAGCAGATCTGTATTGATTTTTATCACATGCACTGTTAAGAAGATGATGTGTTAATACTTCACAGGAGTCCATGGATACCACTGACTCAGGTCCCACAGCATCCAATGGTCTGCCAAAAACCACAGGTGTTGCAGATAAGGTAAGAATGTTTGACTTCATCCAGCCGAAAGGGCGTTCTCACTGTGGTGTATCACACTGCATGTTGCATATGACTTGTAGTATCTATAAAAAGAGAGACTAAAATCCTTATGATTTTAGCGTTCTTACTGTGAGATTTGATCGTATGCTACAAGTTGGTACGACAAATCGCATAATGATAATATTCCTGTACAAAGCTTATGGATCTAGAATTTGTTGGCTCCAACAATAATTAAATTACGTTTTCTGGTTTACTGATTATGGTTGGTAACTTTGCTGCTGTTTTGGATCCTGATATACCCTTGTTTCTATAGTAAACCAAACTCAACTGATTTTAAGTTATGTCATCATGTTACTGATATTTATTTAGATTGGATATTTCTGGTGTTAACAGTTGATAAAAGTATGTTCATACTAATACAGTTTTCTGTGTATTTTGTTGCTTTATTAAATTATATATTTAAATTTGCAGTGCAATTATAACACATACATTATTTTAGGATGATGGGAAAGGTGGAGCTAATACAAGAAGGTCGTCAGACGATCTTTTTGCTGTTCATGACTTTGATATCAAACTTGATCTGGAAATGCCAACAAGTAGTGAGTATAAACATGCACTATTTCAATTACTAGTTTATTATGAATTACTTATAGTTTTAATACATGTCAACCCATAAGAAATATCTTTACATTGCTGCAAATATTATTTGCATGTTGTTTTTTTTGTGTTTTTTTTTAAAGGTTCAAATTTTAAATTGCTAACAAAACTGCTGTTAAATAAAACACATTTATTGGCAAATATGTTTAGCAGGTGGGTATTGATTGCTATTTTAAAAAGTATTTTTACCATTATTGAGCAAAGATACTATATAAAAAAAAAAAATCTAATCACAGTAATATTTCTGATAGAAAATGCAAATCTGAATAGTTCAATGTTTTTCTGTTGTTTTCGGTTAGTGTCATGTTCACAAATTGGGTAGAAAATGAATAGAGGAGTACACTGCAGGGATAATTTGGTCTTACGTTGCATCTATTGAGACCTCACTGTACTTAGGCTTGGATAATTGTAATTGGCTTACAACTTTTATGCTGGAGTATTGTTAAACAACCATTCATTCATTCATTCATTCATTCATTCGTTCAGATTCCATTACAGGTACCTGTGTACTTTGAGACCTTAGATCAAAACTGTTCTGCAGATAATAATAAAATAAAAATAATAATAATCATGTTTAAATGCAATCATGGTTGATTTTTAATTTGCAGCGCCATCTGTAACTGTGTTTCGGAGTCCGGTGGCATCAGGCAGGGACGGGGCACCACGGCGCTCACTCAATTTAGAAGACTACAAAAAAAGACGGGGACTCATATAGAATGTTTACCTTTTTTTTTTTCTTTTTTTTTTTACTGTATTTAGTTAGTAGCTTGCCCATTCAAGGAATAGAACATGTATATTGTCAGCCGGGTTCAGGCTTCTTGGTGCAGCAGCAGTATTTACATGTTTGTGTTCTGCTTCAGAAATCAAGTAATGGTGCTTGGTATTATGATTATGGACTTTGAAATTAATTTTAACAAAATTATGATATGTTACCTTTGTTTAGAAGTATTCCCCTATTGTGTGGAAAAAACTTCAAGGTAGGTATAAAAATAAGAGGAAACTAACAGACTTTTTCTATGAATTTCTTTTTGATTTGACATGAGGATTTGTTTTGATACGTCATATACCACAAAAGCATTCTTGATTGACTTTAGGCAGTGTTTACCTCAGTTTATTTATTGAATTGGCGAGCTATCCTCAACTCTGACAGGTCTTGTTTTGACTGTTGTAACATCACGCTATTTATGTAAATAAATCTATCAAATACTGTGATGAAATAAATGTATGTACATTTTATAGAACCTCTAGTTTTTGTCATTGCTGTTTCATTAGAGAAATATGTTTATTTACACACGATACTCGTGTATATATTGTATGTATTGTCCATTTGTGTATCCGTTTTTGTAAGTTAATTATGACAAAAAACTAACAAACCCCCGTGCATGGACACACAAACAATAACGACGACAAAAACCTGCAAACATCATCAATAAAGTGTATAGGTGAGTGTCCCTCAGTCGTCATGATATTTTGAGGTATTAGTGATCTAAACTTATTTTCTTTCTGAGATACCAATATCCGTTTCAGGTTGCCTGAAATTATTAATGGCATACTTTGTCATACTAGTCCATTAGGAATAACAGACACCACGGCCTTTGTTACACCAGTTGTGGAACATTGGCTGAAACAAGACAGTCCAATGGATCCGACGACTCACCTCACAATGACTTTGTACACAGTGAAATGCTTTCCTGGGTAACAATCTATCCTCAGGTGAGTCAGTCATATTCTTAAGACTTGGTATACTTAAAATCAAAATCAAATTGCTGCAAATCGGTTAAAAAAATAAAATAAAAAAATAAAGCTACCCACGAATTTGAACAAGATATTTAACAACAACTGTTTTTATTACGCTAAGTTACATCGACGTGTCTCAATGCAATATTACTGAGGAGTATCCTATCGAGCGCGTATCAGCGAAGCAGTTAATCCGTGTTGTGTCCATTTCGTCAGGCGTAATATACTGGTAATGTACATATCCTACAGTTAAATTCTGTCGTGGAGCATGACGATGTTGTTTCCCTTGGTAACTGGACTATTATTAACAAGACAACCTCCTGCTTGACAAACTAATCCCCTTTAGTTTGGCTGTTTGGTATCTTACGCGGAAATATTGAAGCTACAATGCTGAACAGTGCTTTTCATTAAACATTTCAATCTTAATAGATCGAAGAGATAGACTAGTAGAATACTAGAAATATAACCAGTGCTGCAGGTGGCCGTCTGTTGTACTTTTCAGATTGTTTTCCCACATATTGATAACCTTAAAGAATACCATATAATATAGATGGTTTAACATAAATAATTATCTAATCTTTCTGATATTGTTGAATACAATTATAACACAATTTCAAGCATCGGAAGATAGCACCAAAAACATGAAAACGGTCCCGTTTAACCGCTCTTCGTAGCGTGTCCACTTTTAAACGCATAATGTCACACCGTGTTGACCTACTTAATGGCCAAACAAAGTATTAATTGAAAATAATTTTTGTATACATTGTCTTTAAATTTACCTTTTATAACCATTTACATAATTGCAAAATGTGGCATATTAACGATATATTTAGAAAATTAATCAATTATTTCGACGCGAAAATCGGAAGAAAACAACGGCCGTTTGGATTCCTGAAGTTTGACGTATTATTTTTGAGTCGTGACAGGCATGCCCCGTCTAAATATACAGTCACCATTTATGTCGATTAATACCGAATAAATACGAATGGTTCTGATATAATATTTTCTCTTTTTACCTCGAAAGAGTTCCAACATTCAAAAATGAAAACATGAGATACAAAAATTAGGTTTGTAATCTAAAATAATTATATTTTTTATTTATAATAAGTATTTAGTGAAATAAAGACCTCTAATTACATGGCATTATGCCTTTAATTGGTTCTCCATGCAGTAATACAAGTGAAGATGTCGCTTAGAAATGGAGACCAGTTATCGCTTATCATTTCGGCCAATTTCGGTAACCGAGAAGAGTATGTAAGGCTTTTTGCCAGCAAATAATTTAAATATTCTGAGATACCAATATCCGTTTCAGGTTGCCTGAAATTATTAATGGCATACATTGTCATACTAGTCCATTAGGAATAACAGACACCACGGCCTTTGTTACACCAGTTGTGGAACATTGGCTGAAACAAGACGGTCCAATGGATCCGACGACTCACCTCACAATGACTTTGTACACAGTCACTTTCGCCACTTTATAGGCTACCCTTTTCGAATAGCACCAAGGGATATTTAATATGCGTTAACCCATCGACGTGATATTACATAGAATGATACATGCCAGTCTTTGTTACACCAACCGGAATCTATCCTAGATCGATCGCGTATCACTCTTGCGCTGTACCACTGAGTTATGACCTGCTTGCGAGTTCTGATTATCTACAGGAGTCAAGGAGTTGTTTTATTTAATCCATTATTATTAGAGAAATCAACTCACTGGACCCATTATTGGAATTAGTATGAAACAATGAACAGAATGTAACTATCTTCAGCCATAATATCAAAAGATGCATAACACAATAGAATTCTTCCATTATGCAATGTTCTCAGTGGGATGCTGGATGACGTCACGACTCACATTCATCTATTACGTTATAATTTGTTTTAAACGGATACCATTTTTGTAAACGTTTAGTTGGCCTACACGAAACGATGCCGTTTACACGTGTAAACGTGACAGCCCTAACTGGTAGTAATTAAAATAGCTCTGAACCAGGGGTGAGTTGGAGTGGGTTAAGGGAAGGGAATGTTTTCCACATAGTTTCTGATAGGTAAATGAGATAATGTTTTGTTTTCAACAACTTAATCGGATATATTTTTTGTTAAGAATAACAGTTGAAGCTTAAACAATTCTGAGTGTTAAAATGTAATTTTGCCTGTAAAATAAATGTTTATTTCAAATGCTTCTAGCGAATATTATAAATCATGCTAGCACCCGGGAAATATATAAGTTAGAATAGCTCTAATAGAAAGTAGGCCTAACATCGTTAGCAAAGATTCCAAAACGATTTAACTTATGCACTATGATATCACAAAAATGTAAATTCTCATTATTAAAATCTATTTCGCATTTGAAGTCATGATCTTATATGTTAGTATTGAAAAGGGTTGAATCAACATATAACACTACACTCCAATGTCAGTACAGCGTATGAATGACTCATGTGTGTGTAAATGGCATTAATTGTTTCCTGACGAGATCACAACCTTAGTTCAGTGGTTAATGATCCGTTTCATAGAGTTTATCGTGTCTGTCACAGTCGTGTTTAGACCCGCTGTAAAATCCACTCTATACACAATTTTGAACCCATAAAGGTACGTGTCATGCCCAGCTTTAACGGTTTTAGAGTGGAGACCTTTGTTTAGATCAGTATTTACCTACCTTTCTAACGCTCGGAAGTCTATTATTTCATATCGACCTCTGCCACCAACTACGAACTTAAGACATTCTAACGCCATGTAACCGCAAATTAAAACTATGTACTAAAATAATATAATTGTTATTCATACTATTGTTATTTAAATTTTAAAAATTAAATATATTTAAATTCTCAATTCGGAAAACACACACAAAAACCGCAATCAAACAAACAACAAACAAACAAAACTATATAGGTTACAGATCTTCACCTTCGTTTTAAACATAATTTTATAGCTGCAGGCTGTGATTTCCTCACACCCACTGCGCTGTTGCTCGTGCCAGCCAACGAGATGATGCGGATAAAACACCGGTACCTTTGTTGGTAATCAGAAAGCCGAGTCCCGTCAATTTCCTCTGTCGTTATCTAAGTAATCCTTGACCATATGCCATATAACCATAAAAGAAATGTGTTGAGTACATGATTTAAAAACAACAACAAAAAAACAAAATAATAATAATAATAATAATAATAATAATAATAATAATAATAATAATAATAATAATAATAATA
>JAUTBW010122698.1:0-14538 GCA_032361425.1 Peltospira smaragdina | reverse complement strand
GAGAGAGAGAGAGAGAGAGAGAGAGAGAGAGAGAGAGAGAGAGAGAGAGAGAGAGAGAGAGAGAGAGAGAGAGAGCTCATACCAATCTTTTTGTATGTTTATATTTTATGTTTATAATTTATCCTTGATGTTACTAAAGATGTTTGGATTTATTTCAAGTTAAATGTTTATAAACTGTAGAAGATACACATTTGTTCCTATCTCCAAACCTCTTGCAAGACTGAAGTGAAGATGATCATGATTAGGTGAACTAGATCATGATAAGCTTGACGTAGGCCTACATGAATATATATGATGGATGCCTAGCTTTACACTTATCAGCAAGAGAGAGGGAGTAATAGAGAGAGAAAAAGTCGGAGTAAGAGAGAGAGAGAGAGAAAGAGAAAGAGAGAGAGAGAGAAAGAGAAAGAGAGAGACAAAGTGAGAAAGATGGCTAAGGACCACTCGCATTTACAAAATGATAGTTAGGATACCATCTGACCGGCGGCGTAACTATTAATATTTCTCAAACACAACTGACGGGTTTTGCTTGTTACGCTACCTCAAATTCACAATACATATTATTATTATTGCTTGGTAACAGAAGAACAGTCTACGGGAATTTCCAAGCACTGACAGAAACTAGAAAGTGGTGGTTGTTGTTTTGGTAGCCGACATTTTGGTTTGTTTGACTGCATAATGTCTGCTTTCAAATATTTACTCAGTAGACGGTTAACAGAATTACAGAAAAACAGTATCTCTAAACAGTTTAATGATGTTCGTCGGTTTTTCGGATTTTGTGTGAGTCGACAGTGTTGGCCAAAACAAAACAGCCCTTCCGCGGAGTCGCTTCTTGAATCTTGGTATTATGAGGTTGACCCTTTTGGCTTATTAAAGATTAAAATCCCATTTAATATTCAAGTGAAGTCATTAAACCCAGAAACTCATACGAAAATGAACCGAGTAATTGTCCAAATTTTTAACAATACTGAGACTATACATGATAAGGCAACCAACTTGCCGTTACTCTATGATTTGAAAACGCAAGTAAATGATATGGGAAACGAAATAGAAGTGACAGCTGAAGTCCAGCAAGGAGTAACTGTGCCTATCGAATGTATAGTGCAATCACCAATAAAAATGAGTAAGTTATACACTGTGATACACACACTCACACTCACACACACACACACACACACGCACACACACACACACACACACACACACACACACACACAGAGTGAGAGAGAGAGAGAGTTTGGACCATTATTTAACATTTAGCCATGCCTTGGACCTACTATAATAAAAAGTATCATTATAATTACATTCACAGATAAATATGAAATCATTTGAGAATAAAATCCAGTTTCTCACTAGCAAGAATTGATCTGATTATCTGCACATCAGCCAGCCACTTACACTAATGGATTTTGTTGTGCCTCTGTACCATTTAACACTGGAATTTCATTGTTTAAAGATCAGTAGAAAAAGAAAAACATTAAGGGAAACATATTAAAAGTAATTTGTATCACACATTGTAATGTTGTTTTTTCACTGTACAATAATATATACGCACGTGTGTGTGTCTGTGTGTTTCTGTATATAGAAAACTAATTAATAGCTTGATTGCTTTAAATGTAGATTTGCACATTGAGAGTGACAATGGAGGAGTTTCTGTAACAGACTTTGAAAATGACAAGGTAGTCGTCAACCTCCAGAAAGGTCCATGTGTTCTTAACAATATCAAGGTAATTATTCATGTATTATTTACAGTGGCAATCAGTATTATTTATTGTTAATAAGAATATAAATTCAGAGTTTTTAAAGTCATTATTTTCTTAAATTAAACACAAAAAACAAAAGCTTGTATTATTTTCAAAACATTATTTAAAATTTATATCCTTATTCCTATTCCTAACTTTGTAAATGTAAAAATGTATTTAAAATAATCCTATTTTATATGTATAAAAAAAACACAACAAAAAACAACAACAACTTACACATACAAAGGAAAAAGGGTAACCATCAGATATGTAATAAGCTAACCATAATTAATTTTGTTCATGTCATTCCTTTATTTATTTATTTTTACATTTCAAACATTTTGACTTTCATAATATTATTATAAATGTTAAAATTCTTTCTTTTTTTAAGAGTGGAAAAATTAGCATTCTCAGTAAAGAAGGGAAGATTTCCTGCACCCATGTTTTACAAGGAAATGTTGATCTCCAGGCCAGAGGAAAGGGGGTACATTATATCTAGTTACATAGAGTAAAATAAATAAATATATACCGGGTACATCATTAGAAATAATGGCTTGATAATTTTGTTATGAAAAATATATTATTAAAATTCTGCAAGAAGATGGATGCAGCTTAGGGTATATAGTATAATTATGTCCATGATTGATTTTCACACTTGGGTCATTTAATAATTGAGCCCATAAGAACCAAAGTGGACCATCCCACACTTTTTTCAGTTTTGAGTTAAGGATGCCATGAATAGCAAAATAGTGTAATTTATTTGTGCTCAAATGGACTATCTCCGAAAGATTTAAGTTTTAACACCATGACTAAAAAACATATCTGGCTGCATGCAATAATTTTCAGTTGACCGAACCAGAATGGTCCATCCCTAGTTTTATCCATAATGCATGGCCGCCAAGTTTTTCTCAGAAGATAAATTGATGACACTTATTGGGGGAAGTGGAAATTATGATCATGAAAGAGACCCTTATTTTTATCCAGAAGATTCAGATAACTGCAGAATCAAAATAATGCATTTATCTGTATTTGTAAATGTAATATACATAAGATTATTACTTATGTGATGGTCCATATTGCCACCAGAAAAGGTTTAAGTTTTTGCCTAATTTGAGTCGAGATATTTATATACAAAATTTAACAAGCAAAATATATGTGTGTTTGCGTCTAGCTCTCTTTCTCTCATTCTCCCCCACACACAGAGAGAGAGAGAGAGAGAAAATAGAGAGAGAGAAACACACATAATGAGAAATAGCTCAACTGGATTCACTAAGGAGGATCGATCTGACGACCCATCAAACTGAAAGTGGATGTTCTGCTGACTGAGCTACATCCCGATCCCCCATACCATGTGGTTCCATTGAGCTATTTGTTATTACAGCTCTACAATTTATGTAACAATTAACATAGTCAGTCTTATGTGCCACCTTTTCTCTGGGATATTCCACTTAGAATGTCCCTTGCTGCTAACCAGTAAAAGTTGTGCATGTGGCAGCAGCAGGTTTCCTTTCTTACTAATAGAAATGTCCTTCAACATGTTGAACTCTAGTCATATAACAGTAAATAAAATGTGTGGAGTGCATTATTAAAAAACATTTCTCAGTTATTGTTGTACAGCCAAACTGACTGAAAAATAACTATATGTTGTGAATTCTTGGGCTGTATTTTCCAGGATATTAAAGTGCAGAGACTACAAGGCACATCTGTGCAGTGCAAATCTGAAGAGGGCAATATAGCTATCCAAGATCTGTATGCAGAAGCCAGCAGTATTCAAACTGATAGTGGAAGCATAAATTTGGGAAGCATTCATGGAAACACATCTATATCAATTGGACATGGTGATCTCAAAATAGGTGAACTAAAATGTACAATTTCATAGTGCATTCTGCCCATAGTCAGATTAGCCATTTGGACATGAAATTTTGTATTTGTTATTTGGCCAAGCTCTGTATTTTGTAACAGTTTCTTGGAAACTGTTTAAAGATGCTACAGGAATACTGTCGGAAATTTACAGGATTTTGTGTCTAAATACTTATTATAAATTGAAAATATAGTCATCTGAGATAACAAATCTTAGTATGCATTATGGTATCATCTGTATTTTAACTGAATAACGTTGGACATAATTCTAGTATGCCACACCTTTGTAATCCAAATAACCGTTATTATTTTCCGATTTATGGACGGATAGCCATAATTCAATTATTAAGAAATATATTGTTAATAAATGAAGTATTGTGGTTATGTAGATGGATAAATATATTTAGGAACAAATCAGATGTATGTATTTTCAAGGCCAGTCCTCTTTAAGTCTTGAGATTGACTTCTTTGTTTACGTGTTTTATTTGTGTCTGTGTTCATAATGTCTTGGAATGAACAAGGAAGCAAGCCACGGAACAAGACAGTAGAGGTTCCAAGACCATTTACCCAAATGAATTTGTGAAACCTTGAGGCTCTAAAATAAAAAATTTAACCAATTTAATATTTGAAAGGGAGGAACAAATGCCCCATTGTCCCTATCCATATCTATCTACTGATGGTTATCCCTGCACTTCATTGTAGTAACTCATTTTTGGCCAGTTTAATCCATCATGTTGTACTACGTTCTGTCTCATCATTTAACACTGATTATTCTGTCAATGTTGTTTTGACTCAGGGTCTGTGGATGGGGATCTTGATGCTCGTGTCACAGAGGGGCAGACAGATGTGTACATAGCAAGACATGAGGAAGTCAGGATTGCTTGTGACAAGGGTAAAATTTTGTGTGGCAGAGAACATTTTACCTAATTATGCTGTCTGTCTGTCTGTCTAATATTAAAATATATATTTAATTACACACTCAACCTATTTTAAAGTTATATCAGCACTTAAATATTTTACCAAGAAAAATAATAATGTCTCAATGGCTAAGATTGATCCAAGTCAGCTGCTTATATCACTGAGTTATTTTGCACCTCAATAAAATAATTCTAGGTATAAACATTGTCATCAACAAATAAAGTTCAAGTCAGTAAATATATGTAGGCTATACACATCAGTTTATTACAGGGGACATAACCGTGAAGTATTCAGAAGACACGGAATCACAGCTGGAGCTACTGGCAGATAGCCTATCTTGTGAACCGCAGGTGGAAGCTACATTAGAAAAAACACAACTGGAAAAGGGAATTAGTTACAAAGGTAAATAACCACAGAAAAGTGATTTTCAGAATTATTATTAGTCCTATAAAATGTTTGAAATTATGTAAGTTATGCTTGATTTTATTCCATTTGGTGTTCTTTGTTTAATGCCCCTCAGAATTAATGGAGAGTCATGAACATTTTGGTTTGTATCCCTTGAAAGCATCTATCAACATTCCCTTAATGGCTGACGAACTGCATTTATAAATGTTTGCACTGCCATCATGGACTGTTTGTACAGTATTTCGTTTTAAATATTTCCAAAATTAAGGCATTTACTGAACATACTTTACACATTACCCAAACTTTCAGTATCTTCTATATTAGTTTTTACCAAAGATTTTAAACTATTCTTGTGCAATTTCAAGTTGATGAGAAATAAACCTGAACAGGAAGAGGTTTAGGCACAGGGGCTTGTACAAAATATAACAACATACCAGTATATATTAGACATCTATAAAGTATAATATATAGGGTATGTTGTATTTTATTACAATCCGCTGTGGTATTACATATGTTTGTTTTTTTTTTTACTTTTTAAAAAATAATTTTTCTTTAATGTTTTTTCTTTACAGGTTTTATCAAGAAGGAGAGTGATGCATGTATTAAAGTGTCCACAAAGCAAGGCAGCATTTCCCTCGTGTTACAGGACTGGCTGGCATCAATTGGTCTTAAACATATCCCTCCAGAAAATTGACATTGTATGTTTGATGCACTGATATAGTCTTTCAGTAATCCAGGAACAACTGCTGTGTTGAGCTATTCCATTCCACTGCTTTAGTCCAATCATTTGGCAAGCAGTGGTCATTAGTGTTACTAGACAACAGTGTCTATCATAGGCCTATATTCAGCACATCGAGTTGAAGAGTTATTTCTAGAGCCAGAAGTGGCAAATTTAGGGATTTGTTAAGGATAAGAATTGCAAACAATGACAAAGAAATACTTGGCATGGTGAGTGGAACTGGAAATTTCACTGTATTGTGGCTATCTACAAATACACTATAAGTATAACATGTCAAAATAAACTGATTTGATTATCTTTTCTTGTTTTTTGTTATTTTGTTTAGTTATTTTTTTTTAATTTTTATTAATTATGGTGGATACTCACAAACCAGTACAAATGGTGCTACTGTAAATAATTCTATGTGGAGCACAATCTGGAATTAAATGTGTTATGATCATTGAGCCAATGGGGATTTTTAAAATTAAAAAGTGTTTCTTATACTGATATAACAATAAATAAAAAATATGTTGAGTGCATTGTTAAATTAAAAATTATTATTATTAAATCCTTCACAAGCAGATGAACTACAAAGTTTTTAATAACTTTATTTAAACAACTTAAATTGTTTGAAATATTTCTGTATTTCCTCTTTGTGATATGGTTTTACTGCCACACACGTGGGGATATTCTCTGGTTGCTCAATCCACAGTTTGTGTGCAATGTTTTCACTTGTCAGGGTTTCAGAAAGAGTTTGCAAACTTTTCTCATCTTTCGCTTCCAAGACAACCTTGTGCATTTTGTCTATGTTGGATAAATACTGCTGGGTAACTTCATCATTATAATGTAAATGCATCACAGCAGTGCAGGCATGACAAGCCTGTGCAACCAGTGCCCCGGTTGGCCACTTTAAGCCAGTGATCAGGTCTTTACGCAGGACGATGTACTGAACCACACTGGACGCCATGGTGATCAGAATATGTCTCTCACTGGCTTCTCCTCTTCTCCAGACAAGTTCTGCAGTTCCCTCAAACCCTGGAAACAAACAAAAAACCACCTTCTTTAGTTTAAGATGTATTGGAAATTAAATAGAAAATATTAAAGAAAAAAGATAACTCCTCCCAATAGATATATAAATATATATTTTTTTAAATATTACATTGTAAAAACACATTAAAAAAGAACAAAATGTATTCAAACTATTAACACAGAATATATTTTGGGCATTTACACCACTAAGCTATTCTACATATTAAAATTGTTTTAAAAAAATAAATAATAATAATAATAATAATAATACTAAGAAGTAGATAATTATATATCAATATATATTTGAAATATTACATTATGATTTTCACTTCACCTTAAAAACCTCAAACAGATGAAAACATGCTAGACATATATAAATCTCTACACTACACTGTACACTAAAGTATAAAAAAGAAGAAGAAAAGGACATTCTTTCTATGTATACATATGTAGGCACTACTGTATAATGACTGCACTGAACAGACGGAAATTTATTCATACCTCAAGGACCAGTTTGATGTGAGCTTTAATCTGTGAAATCTTTTTAGTGAGCGCGTCAGTACTCTCTGTCAGTCGTGCCGTTTTCTTGTCTATGAAGATCAGAGCTTCATCCAGTGTGAAGTCAACAAAGATGCCAAGTCCAACGGCAACAAAGATGTGTGATGGATCTTTACTGCAGTTAAAACAAAGATTTCATAAATAATAAAAAAACATAACCTGTATGATGAGTACAGGATCAGATGGAGAAACAGAGGTAAAACAAATACCAGCAACAGATTATATTTTATACAGTATTTTATACCAAATTAATCTCGACATATACATATTTCCGTATTCCTTCCCTTTCAAATGAGAAGTGATAATTTGTGCATTCTTGAAGGTAGAAGTAACATGAGTCTAAATGGCTGATGTAGCTGGCTTATTTCAGCAAATGAATGACGTAATACCAGAGCCAATTTCAGTCATATGTACTTTGTGCTGATGTAGGTCTACACTAGAGATAGTTACAGTTGCAGTTTGATATAATTTGATGACCAATTAGTGATTAACATTTACAGCACTGAGTAAGATAGGTGAACTGGAAAAAACACCTCATTTTATCTTACAGATTGGTCTAATTGTGAAGAAAGAAAAAAACTATAAAAAAACCAACAGCACCGAGTAGCCATTATCAAAACTGTTATGTAATATTGTCCAAAGTGTTCTCAATAAACTATAACAAGAGCAACAGAGTGTCCACTCATGATGCTGAGGGTCATCAGATTGAATACACCTGGTAAACATTTGACTATTTCTTGTTCCAGCCAGTTCTCTACAACTGGTATAAGAAAGTCACTAATATCCTGCTTAGGTATGGGATGGCATATATAATATGAAGGGTCCCTTACTTTTAATCAAAAAGAGTAGCCCATACAGTGACAGCTTGATTCTTTGTGTTATCGTATGCAGGGGTATGCTCACCAGTCTATAGAACAATATATACTTTTAAAACAATATCTGAAAAATTATATATTGACTACAATGTTTTCCTGTTTTCCTGAATGTGTTTAGCCAACTGTCGTTCCATTAATGTTGTCATTTGTCTTTTTCATACTGTGTGTCTTTTTCTTTCTTTGCTTAGTTTTGGGTACTCCTGCTTCGAAACAATGTCCAGATATCGCCACATAGTCAAATTGATATCAAAAGCAGACCCAGGCTTAGTAGCCTCACTTTCAATCCAAAAACGACTCTCGGCATAGCAACCGTAATAAGACAGAAACTAAAACTATTATTTGGCAACATCATTCTGAACTGTTTGTTAATTATTTTGGATTCTGGCACTGCATATACAAAGTGGTGGATTCAATGCAATTTTATTTTTTTTAAATAATAATTTAAAAATTACTGTCAGAGAGAGAAAATTACTGGTTGGCCATCGAACTAGTAGTTACATTTTTTATTAGTCGATCAGAATTTTTACTTACATTTGGTGAGCAGGTGAGTACTTTCTGCACCCCTGCATATGTCTAGCATTACCATAATTATAACGAAAATTGAAATGTGCTAAACATTATTAAACAAAGCATTTCCTTCCTTACATCAGATATAATAACAAGTGCTGTCACTTCAAGGGCTACTCTTACCAAGGTGCAGCAGTGGTGATTACAAGTAGAAAATGTAACACATTAAATACAGTAGAATACAAACACTTTAGCTTGAATGTAAAAGTTGCATCCGATGTCAGTCTTTGTTTTCAGTTCACTGCTGGACAAGTTGGTTTCCTACAAAAAAATATATATAATTTTGACAGTCACATTTTAAAACAATTAACAGTAGCTGATGTTTTCTTTTAGGCAGACATGTTACTAAATACTAATTAAATAATTTCTGTCATTTGCATGCCTAAATCTAAATAATAACTTACAGTAACATAAAACCCAATGATCTATTTTTGCTTAACTAGTACTGCATTTCTGCCTGATATATACATCTTCAAGTAAGAATTGTTGCAATAAGTTAAACAGAATGGGTATGTAGGTGAACAAGTTAGGATCTTTTTCACTGATGCTGGGAGTACTGTTCAAACACTGCCTCTTCATTTGGTTGTCAGATGGATTTCAGCATGGTAGCATGTCAGTACTGTTCTGGCAATTTCACTAAACTGAAATTTTGTTATTGTCAACATTTAAGCAAAATTCTCTACATACATTTTTATATTATGCAAAAAAATATATAATTTTTTATTTATAAAATAAAAACTACTGGAGATACTGATACAGTGTTCAATTCAATGACAGGCTTTGCCAGTTTAATGCCAGTGTTAAAAGATAGATGCATGTGAATACTCAGAGACAATACACCCACTAGTTCTAAAGGACAGCATATTTATAGCAGGGCGAGGTGAACTGATATTGACTTTGTAGATGTCTCGTTTTGCACGAATGTTTGCTGAATTAAATTTTTTTAACCCTTTTCCATGGTTTTCTGTTACAGTAAACCCAAATCAGAGTTTGAAAGTGCACTCGGATCAAACCTGTAATTGCTCCTTTAGTTACTGTATATGCAATGCCCGCCCCCACCCTCATTCAGTTGGCAAGATTCAAATCATTTTACAAATCCGCAAGGTCTTTTGACAATTAATTATCACTGCATTACGGTATAATAATTGATTCCCATGTCATGTTTTCTGATGGGTTCCAGTGATATCAGGAAAACTGAAATCTAAAAAGTGTTTCTTATGCAATTTGAAATCCTATGTCTTATAGAGCATTTGCTTATAGGGTAGTGTTGTGGGTCATCGAACTGATCCCACATTTATACTCATTAAGCTGTTTCTCTTCTAACCAGTATCTAGCAAATAGTGTAACAAACACTGGTATGTACTTGTCTGTTGGATGGTGCACAAAGGATTAGTCAAATTAGTGCCACTTTCTTTCTTAATAACCTTATAACCAAGATGTTGACTAATCGTTCAAATTCATTATGCTTTTGGTGAGATGTTGTGGTACTCTATATATGGTGCACCTTTCAGTTTTATATGTTGCTTCTCATACTTTAACATTATCACTTGTGGGCTTTTATTTAACTTAAGACTACTGTCTCTTAAAGATTTACTATTTTAAATACGATTCTAATTGAGAATTGTTAGATCATCTATTAATGGCAAAGAATCCTTTATATGTGCTGTGTCAGTTTTCCATGTATTGTAGTGATTTAAAACTAACTGATAATCGTATTAACCAACCTTTAGTCGCTCAATCACGGTTTTCAGCTGCAAATATTCAGATATCTGGCTGAATATTTTATCTCTGACTTCTAATGATTTTCTGAAAAGTAAGAACATTACAGCAAGTTAGTTTGAAGACAAACATTTGCTTTTTGAGGACAAACATTTTAGATGATAAAAACTAATAATGACGATTTCACAACACATTAAACATTAGGGCAACCAACTCAGTGCCAAGCAATATTAGACAAACTGACTTTTAGGCAAAAAAGACTATGATAATATGAAGGAAGGAAGTTTATTTTATTTTATTTACCAAATTTACACATTTTTTCTTTACTGTTTTATCATTATGTACCATTCAGATGACAAGTGTGTTAGAGAATAAACTTGTTGCCTTCACTTCCTAACTACAGCAAAGCATGAAAGTATATTATATATATACTATCACGGTGTGCACTTTATCGTCACCCAATCACTCACTGTGAATCAAAAGTGTCAGATGAGTCAAAACTTTCCACATGTCCATTGCCTAGCAACAGAACATTTTCCAAAAAAAAATATAAGTATTAACGGTTATATCAGTATGGGAAATATTTTAATTAAAAAAAAGCCCTAGTGGCTACCTGACAGGAATTGATCTCAGATAATCCACATGTCAGGTGGGTGCTGTTACCACTGTGGCACTAGGCAATCGAAGCACCCAAGATTTGTTGGAAACAAACTGCAAAACAATATATATAAATATAGACAGACTCCGGATTAAGGCTGGAAACCGATTTCCCTTAGGCCTATATATATAGCCTAATTACATAGAAGGTTAGTTCTTCGAGAAGACTGACTCTGGACTGTTATTTAACATTTGGACATTCATGGGACCTGTGTTCGAGGTCCAATGAATGTCCAAATGTGAAATAACAGATCGAAGACATAAATCTTGATTAACTAATGGTAATAGACAGGTTGACAGGTGACATCACAGTCAGGTGATACGCAATCTAAAAATAGCCTGGGGGCAAAGAATAATGAATCGGTGTATTGAAACGTGTGTTGTCTTAATAAACAATCTGATGGCCTAGCTGATTTAAATAACAATACTGGTAAGTTGTGCCTTGTTTTGCACATATTGCTTTGTAAAGGTATCTAGTATAGGTTTTTGTAATTTTCCAAGGGCAGTTATTTAGAAGAATTAATGGAAAGTGGCAATAAAATTAACCTGCACTGAAGAAACTTGTACAGTTATATGATGTGTGTGATGTGTGATTGAGAGAGAGAGGGAGAGACAGAGAGAGAGAAAGTGTGTGTGTGTGTGTGTGTGTGTGTGTGTGAAGCATAAATTACATGTTTAACTCTAACTTACTACTACTGCCAAAAATTTGACATTATGTTTCTCATTCACATATAAAATATTAATAACAGGCACACTGAAAGCAAGTAGGCCTAAACATTTTAAGTGGGAGTGGGGGTCTAGGATTTCGGAGGGGTTGACATATTTATTTCAATTTTTAGGTGGGTAGGTTATTAATGTTGTTTGCAGGCCCTATTCTTAAAGATCGGCACCCAAAAATTATTGCATTACTGGTTACTCGGCATGCATTTATTGCCAACCAGCTAGTGTGCAGGTGTGGAAAACCAACGATGTAAACAATAAGTTGAATAACAATCAACCTGTCTGTAGAATTTGAATTTTTTTTGGAGAAGACTGACTCTGGTCTATTATTTAACATTTGGACACTCATGAGATCTGTGTCTCTCGTTCAAGGTCCAATGTGAATGAATGTCCAAATGTGAAATAATGGGCATAAGACGTTGTCTAAATCTTTATTAACTATTAGTTAAACTAATAACAGAAGTTATGCTTAGGAGTTAGGCCTATGGCGTTATCCTATCCTCCCATTATGCATTTTTGAACAGATAAGCAAATACAGCACATTTTTTTAATTAGAAGCTGAATAACCTTTCTTACCTACTTATTAGAATACAGTCCACAAAACAGACAGAATTATAAATATTTAGTACAATGCTGTTTGCAGTAGAAATGTTTTTCCGACATCATGTCTAAATGTGCAGCAAGGATGTTATGTCGTATGTTTTTGAACACGTAATAATTTTTATAAAGACTTATGTACAGCTTGTCCATTGTAACACAGTTAACACGTAACATTTTACTTTTCCAATCTTCAAAGTTGTACAAATTAAAATTAGTTACTTTGAATATAAACATATTTACAAAGGGTATAACATGTCATGAATTCATTCCTCATAATTGTCGTGATATGGGCACTCAAAACCTGGCAGCCTTATGGATGTCCATGTGATCATTTATTAAAGCAGAATATGTCTTAGAAAGATGTCCTTGGTTTTATTTCAGTATCAGGATATCTCAGTGCCAGAAGTAGTTTAAAAAGAAGAAAAGAACACTTGCCTTCAGAAAAGGATTATTGTAAAGTGTTGCAAACATTAATAACAAAAGACCTAAATAGTTTTCCATATATTTATATTTTTTGGGAAGTATTGCCCTTTACAGTGAATGACAAGTTTAATATGCATATAAACAAAACAGAAGGCACATCGAGTGCAGATATAAACGAAGCAGTAAGCGCTATGTTTGTATTTATTCGACTCTGTCATCTGTGTATCCCCGAAACCGAGACACTGATTAATTAACATTAGCTTTCAATAAATTAACTGTCATACTTAGACATAGAAGTTTTACACTAACATTTTTGAAGTGAACAATGCACAAACCTCTCCTGTCAATTTGCAATGTTTTCTAATGTCACACCTTCAATATGCACGTGGACAATCGCGTATAAATGAGCTGTTCGAAAACATATGATGTTCGAATTTATATAACGGTACGATATATAAAATTAGTACGATTCGATTTCGATTTCGTTTTTACTTGCCACCAACTATTCTAGCTGGTTTTGAATAGGGGTAACCCTTAACAGCATATTTACCTAAGATCTTCCTTTAATGTTTCATTTAAAAACTTCTCAAACTCGATTACTTTTGCCGAGCGTTCACTCATTGTAACATCATGTTCTCCCGTTGTTTCACATTTAATACGCTTTCGATAGCCTACATCATTACATGGCACTAAATATGTCGGCTGTTACCAGTCAACTCTCTCTCTCTCTCTCTCTCTCTCTCTCTCTCTCTCTCTCTCTCTCTCTCTCTCTCTCAAATGCTAATATTTTATAACCGTTTATCAGTTTAGTACTGATTTCCGAACTACCTATTAATTGAAAACAAAAACAAACTGATGCTTATAATATTTTAAATAATTATTTTTTAATATTCTCGATCTGCAGAGGTGCATCACCAAAAGGTGAAAATCAACAGAAACGAAAAGAAATGGCAGAGTTGTTACTTGACTCTAACATTAGAGTGTGGGTTTTCTTGCCCATTGTTGTCATAACCTTTCTAATAGGAATAATCAGACATTATGTTACGATACTTCTGTCATCAGAGAAGAAATCAGAGTTGCAACAAGTGTCTGATAGGTATGAGATTTTGATGCCGTTACCAAACATTTAAACAGCAAGGGCCAAGACAGTGGAAAGACTGATGGGTGATGGGGAAATCCCCCCCCCCCTCCCCCCAATTCTCCATCAGTGTAATTAACCATAGCTTAACTGAAACTAAAGCCCTAACAACCCTCACCCACACCTAAACCCTAACTTAACTATAACCTAAGAATTCAGAGAATTATGGGTGAAATTAGTTTCAGATAAACTGACTGCCCGGCAGTGATAATGAGTCGTTTTGTCCTAAAACCCATTCGTACTCGAGTTGTTTCGCCTTTGTTCCCATTTGCCCTGGGTCATTTCGTACTACATCATATTTTCCTGGGTCATTTCGTACTAAAGTTTATTTCTTTTAGATCTAGGTCTATAGTTTAAGTGGACATCACACGTTATTTGCACATTTTATATCTGCCATGTATAAAAATAAGGGTTCCATGTCATTTTGTACTACATGCCTGCTCGCCCGAGTCGCTTTGTCCTGATTTGTTTCGTCCTAAAACTAGTTCGTATTTGAGTCATTTCGCCCTTATTCCTGTTGTATTAGAGTTGTTTTGCCCTTATTCCCGTTCGTACTTGAGTCGTTTCATACTATTAAAAATAATTAGGATATATTGTGTTTATGTTATT
>JAUTBW010122587.1:0-14546 GCA_032361425.1 Peltospira smaragdina | reverse complement strand
GGTAAACCCTGCCCTCCTCTGTAACATTTTTAACACATTTCATGGTCCATCAGAGCATTATGTAATTGTTGCAATGCCCATTTTATATGTTTGATTACTATGTGAATAGTATACTATGAACAGCAAGTAAGCAACCTTTACTTGATTTTATTATCGTATTCAGCAACCACAAGCAACCAACAGTATTTCGAACTTCTTTGGTCAGCCAATTACACACATGATCCAGCAACTGATATCAACTGATCAAAATACCTCGATTGTTCTTGCAAATGTCTGGATTATTTTTACCAAAGCACTAAACTCGGTTCCATTTGCACCATGTCAAAACATTTTGTTGATTTTCTCTGTCGCGACTGAATGAACATGCCAAATATTTCGACGATAACAATTCAATCAGTCCTCATGTCAGACCATTTTGATCACAACGCAGAACACTGAGTAGCCATAATAAAATTAATTACAGTTATTATATTTTGGCTAAATATTCTGTTCAGAACTAAAATTATATATTTAAAACTATATTAAATTTATATTCTTTACTTTTGTTGGGCATTTTTAATCTGTCGGGCCTCGGTTTCAGTTGGTGGTACAGGAAGTGAATCCAGTTCTGGTACAGGTACTCCCTGAAAAAAAAAAAAATAATCATTAAGTATGATTTCCAGTGTTAAAAATTGAAATCGGATTTGCGTTTCCCACAATGATTAAATATCCAAAATCATGTGGATCTTAAATCTGAACAATTTATATAAACGCTTTTAAAACTGAGATTTTTGAGGCATAAAACAGTACCAAGTAAATCATGATTGACTGCTTCTCTATGAGAGTAGCTTCTAATAAATCTAACAACTAGTCAACAATAAATTTAAATGTAGTTTTCAAAGGCTGGGGTTTACAACATTCAATCACTCGGACAAGCCATAATTTCTTGTAGCTCACAGATTATTTCCTAAATATATCTATGAATAATTAAGTACTGCTACGAATATGTGTGGATCTTATAAAGGAAGATAAACGAATGCTTTATTGAACAATGCACTCAAAACTGATACTTTAATAAAATGTATCAATAATTAAATATCTTTAAAATAAAATACAGCAAAAATATAATATTGAAATCATTCCGTAAATTTCTTACATTCATGTTTGGTATCAATACTTTAATGCTATCAAAATATTAACATAAATAAAATATTGTTTAAATAAAGCAAAACAACAATGAAATAATTCCGTAAAATTAAAACATTCATGTTTAGCACTGGGTTACTGAATGGTATAAATATAAATAATAAAATATTTTTAAACAATAAAGCAAAACATAACAGTGAAATCATTCTATAAATTTCTTACATTCATGTTTGGCACTGGGTTGTCTCTCCCACTCAATCTGAAAGCGACCGAAGAAACCTGGAAGATGTCTGGTCGTTTTTCCAGTGGAACTTGCAACATATAACCTGCACACAGAACGTTACATACATCAAAATAATGTTTATCAAAACAAAAACGATACTACTGGGACTGCCAGTTAAAAAAGCATGATAGTTAACAGCCTGGAACTGGCCAGTGGTATTGACACACAAAATACATTGAACTGAAGAAGTTTGACACAATACTTTAACATTCCAGTAGACAAAGACACAAAGTCGGGCATGATCTGTGTATGTGTTCGGGAGAGAGGATATTTTAATTAAGTAAACAGGCAATTTAGAATTTTGTATTAAAAACTCAATTATTATGCAGTAAATTTTAGTTTGATATTTACCATTTTAATTATCCAGATTTAATTATAAAATATGCTAAAACAGTAAGAAAGCACTAGTTATGAATGGTTTTAAGGGCAAGATAAATATCACTAAATATTTAAGGAAAAACAAATAAAACAAAGGATAAATATTAGGAATGAAAAATCTGGAAATGTAATAAAATTATATAGTTCATTGGCATGACTCCACTTTAAATAATTAATTTAAATTTTGCACATATAATTATATTCATTCTTACCTATTAAAGAATGTAGTTTTTTGGAATATCTTGAATTATCGGGAATAGTATAGTTTCCACTTTGTATTGCTAAAGAACTCTCTCCAAACGGAAGGGTAAAAAAACACAGCTTGTATAAAAGACACCCGAGAGCCTGAAAATACATAATATTGAGAAATATATGAAAACAGCACAATCCTGTTTTGTTTTAAAACTTAAAAAAAAAAAATTATAAGCAAAGGATAATTTATTATCAAACTTTTTAATAAATAATATATATATATATATATATATATATATATATATTTATACAATCATATATCTGGGGTAGTCAGGGCAATATATTTAAGAAATATGCATTTATTATCTATGTAATAGTGCATAATGAAAATAATTAATTGATAAATCCAGTTCTATTTACAGAGGCTAATACAAACCCATATATCAGATTTTGTCGTAATGGGTTTCCCTCCATAAAGATCAATCATCTCTGGTGCTCTGTATGACAGGGTTGTGTATCTGAAAAAGAAAAGAAAATGTGTAAAAATTAAGTTATAAACCTTTAATTCTTTCTTTACAATCCACAAATCACTGTATGGTGGTGGTTTTTACTTTTTTTTCTTTTTTTTAAAGTCAGACAGAATAAAGGTCCAGTGTTGAAATTTGGTACATTCAGTGTTTTGTATGTGTGTTATGTTAGTGATCAATGATAAGTGTCACGTAATTTATGATTCATGACTTTAAATTATATTAGAAAAAAACCACAGGTACACGCACACCATAAATTATTTATATATACAAAATACCAGACTTCAATGTTGGGCAAAATTTCAGCATTAGTAAACAAACTATTAACATCCAGTAGACAGGATGATTTTCCATGATCACAGAGAAATGGATGGAATCACAGAATTTATAACTGAAACAAAATTTGCTTTTTTAAAATTTGTCTTCAAGCATCATAATAAATATTTATGGTCCATCGAAAATACACTATATGATTTTTTTCATACGACTGGGACAAATCTTGTTTGACTACGTGCCAGGTAGGTGATAAGAAGAAATCTAATCTTGAATAGATTACTTACTTTTGTATTTCTTCTTCAACTTGTTTGACGTTGTGCTGTTCCAGATTCATAACTCTGCCAGTCGCACTGCCAAAATCACACAGCACGTAGTTACCTCCTTCACCTATCAGGATATTTTCAACCTATAAAACAAATACAATAATATTAAAACCAATTGTTCCAATGCTGAAAACAAAGGTTTTAAATAATATATTAGCATTGACGGTATACACGTAACATTTTAAAATTATTAACCTTTTTTCAACCTGCAGAACAAATACAATATTTAATAATATAACCAATTGTTCCAACATTAAAAACAAAGGTTTTAATTAATATATTAGCACCGATGGTATATTTGTAACATTTTAAAATTATTAACCTTTTTTCAACCTGTAGAACAAATACAATACAATTGTTCCTACATTGAAAACAAAGGTTTTAATTAATACATTAGCACTGACATTACATTTATAACATTTTAAAATTATACCCCCTTCACCTATCAGGATATTTTCAATTTGTAAAACAAATACAATATTAAAACCAATTGTTCCAATGTTGAAATGAAAGGTTTTAATTAATATATTAGTATTGACGTTACATTTATAAAATTTTAAATTATTACCCCATTTACTATTTAAGATATTTTCAACCTGTAATCAATAATATTAAAACCATTGTTCCAACAGTAAAAACAAATGCAATTGTTCCAATAATATAACCAACTGTTCCAACATTGAAAACTAAGGTTTTAAATAATATATTAGCACTGATGCTACATTTATAATATTTTAAAATAATTACCCCTGTCACATATTAGGATATTAGCAATACTGCGCCCTGATATTCATTCAGTTACCTTTAAATCTCTATGTATAATTGGTGTTTGGCAATGGTGCAGCCGGGAGACAGCTTCACAAATATCACAGAAAATTCTGAGAACCTCTTGTTCAGTAAATCCAGTGTTTATTTTATCATTCATTAACTGGATCACAGAACCTGCAAATAAATGATAAAAACACACACTATATTTTATAACTAGTAGTCATCATATTTATACATGTCAGTGTCTTAGTTCAAAGGTTGTTTTCTTGGAGGGTGTTCTTGTTGGTTGTGGGTTATTTTTGTTTCTTTAACTCTTTTGAGGGTTTGTTTTGTGGCATTTATGGGTGGGTGGGCAGGGCGATTTGTTTGGATCTTTTCAAGGCTTTATTTTATTTTTTGTCTAAAGAATATCAATATACTTATTTATACTGTGTGCTGCAATTGGCAATGTATATAGGTACCCATATGTTTGGACGTTGTCATAGTAGATCTCACCATATAACTGCCTGTTTTATCTCCATGTTACGTGAAAATTAACTTGAAGTATCTGTGTGACTTTGAGGACTAAGTTCTATGTCCGGACAG
Source organism: Peltospira smaragdina (assembly GCA_032361425.1). Lineage (NCBI taxonomy): Eukaryota > Metazoa > Mollusca > Gastropoda > Neomphalida > Peltospiridae > Peltospira > Peltospira smaragdina. The sequence goes on along the minus strand of JAUTBW010122587.1, from coordinate 10,089 downwards.
TGTTTCTGGATTGCAAACATGCTTACACTAAGACAAATATCTAGCATGAGTGTGTTAAGACAAAACAGTTGTATCTCGAGGGTTAGTATTTACTCGTCTTCAAGACACTACGGTTTGCTTAGATAGAGTATTTATTTACAGGCAAAAAACCTGCATTAAAAACATACAGGGATTTTTATAAAAATGGAAATAAAATCAACTTAATGTATTTTAGCCGATAAATTGTATTTGGATTTGTTTTCATGTAAACACAAAGAAAAGAAGTATTGAATAGGAAATAGGAAATAAACGTGGATCTGCAAAAAACTTAGGGTTAAAATAAATGAACAGGACAATAACTGTTGTAGTATATCTTGATGATGTCATTAAACATCTAGACTAAAAATGACATCGATCAGTGCACGATAGCCATCTCCTTCCCTAGGGAAAAAGTCAGAGCTATCTGTCACACTGGTAGTGGATAAACAAATTCGTCTGGTGTGCAAGAAATATTCAAGGTTACTGAATCTCCTTATTTAAAATACAAGATAGCAATCAAGATTTCAGCTCCCCCTCTCTCAAAATGTGTGTACGTGTGTGTACGTGTGTGTATGTAGACAAGTTTGGTTTCCAACAGACAATACACTCATTGTTAAAAACTAGAAATACTTACCTTTGCAGTATTGCATAAGAATGAGGACCTCGTAGACTCGGTTTGAGGTAAGTGTTATGCTCGAGTCAATACATCGAATAATGTTCTTGTGACCACTGAGATCTCGCTGAAATAATAATATTTGTTTATTTAATGACCCACTCAACACATTTTTATTAATGGCTACCTTGTAACCCATTTAGAAGTTACCATAAAACAGGACCTGGTAACAAATTTATCAAGTTTACGATTTCCATTATTACTGCTGTGAAATCCCTTACATATATGCATGGTGAACAGTATAATATATTTATTATTTATCCATATCACTGCTCTCATTGTATTAACACTTTGTGTATAGTTATGGTGTACTGCATTTAATAACTAATACAATAAAACAAATCATGATACTTTTGTTGAGAACCGAGTTCCTTTCTCAACTTTATTGATAGCTGGTAACCTCCCGGTAACCTGAACGAGTGTTCTGACTTATTTCAATGCCTGTATTGGCATTAGAAAAAAATATTTAATTAGAAAAAAACACACCTAGTGGCTCAATGACAGGGCTTAATCTCAGACTAGCTGACCTTCTTGCAGTCTGTGCTTGAGTTTGGAGTTGCTAAGTTTTCAATGCATGCACAATGTTTAATAATTTTGCTTTAATTGAAATTAATGGTTATTTCTTAAATAATATCACACAGCAATTTAAATTAAAATGTGCCATTATTTTATTATATTAATATAAAATCATGCTCACATTTATTTTTAAAATCCTACATTTTAAAACAGATATGGCACAAAAGCCACCACTACTAATGAACACATTCAATCAACAATTTCATTGTGGGACAATTCATTTTCATCTGCCAAGGCCACTGAGATAGGAAAATAGTACAACATTATATAAATTTTGTCTATGCAACACTGCTTTGATGCCAGCTGACCTCTCAAGTCTTTAGTGATAACAGCTCTAAAAAAAACTTTTCTGACTGAACACAATAAAGAACAGTGTTATAAATGGATGTGACAAGATTGTAGAGAGGAAGGAATGTAGGAAGGAAATGTTTATTTAATGACACACTCAACACATTGGTGTACGATTATATGGTGTCAGACATATGGTTAAGGACCATGTAGATAGTTAGGAAACCCGCTGCCGCCACTTCATGGGCTACTCTTTCCGTTTAGCAGCAAGGGATATTTTATATGCATTATCCCATAGACAGGATAACGCATACCACGGCCCTCAATATACCAGTCATGGGGCACTGGCTGGAACAGAACATAGCACAATGGGCCCACCATGTGGGATCGATCCGACGACGCACCGCACAGATTTTAGAGAGAGTCGTGAGCCATGTGCTTGATTGACAGCACAATTTGTGCAAGCTTTCTAAATAACTGTTGGTTTTGTTTTCTGGTAAGTAGTGATGCACTAACTGCAGTATTTAACAAGATTTATGAAAATGACAGGGTAAAGCAACACCAATGTGGGTTATTATTATGTTTATAAATTATAATAGTAAATATGATAATGCCCTGTTTATGTATGTAGTACTAAGAAAGCATCAAATGAATATACTACTCTTTTATTTAAGTTTGGTATTTCATTGTTAACTTCACAATTTCTGGAAATAAGTCCCCCACCCCCCACCCCACACACCCCCTACTGAGCTACCTGGGCCCTAGGTCTTATTCCTGGTCAAATATGGGGTGGAATTTTGTTTATAAATGTACATGCCCTAAGTAGTATTTAAACCATGCTGCCCAATCAATGGCTGATATTACACGAATAACAAAGATAACTAAGTTTTTAAAACCTAGTGCAGTTAAAAATATTACATGATTTTCAAATTACTTGTTGGCAATTTCATAATTCCAATGCACTTATGAAATTTTGTTCAATTTCTATTTGGCAAAATGGCAAAAGACAGCTTAATGAACAAATCTGACATTGTATTAATGGTTTCTCCAACCGTCAACAGCTTCCACTGCTTAAAACAAAAGATGCATCAAAGGAAGGACATGTTTATTTAACGACGCACTCAACACATTGGTGTATGGTTATATGGTGTCAGGCATAGTTAAGGACCATGTAGATATTTAGAGAGGATATCCACTGCCATCGCTTCAGACTACTCTTTCCGATTAACAGCAAGGAATTGTTTATATGCATTATCCCATCGACAGGATAGCACATACCACAACCTTTGATATACCAGTTGTGGAGCTTTGGCGGGAATGAGACATAGCCCAACGGGTCCACCATGTGGAATCAATCCGACAACCCACCATACCATGAGTGAACATGCTTACCATTGAGCTATGTCAAGCTCCTATGCATCAAAGAATTCTAGAAAACCGGTTAAAATTAACTTACAGCAATCTTGATTTCCTTCTGACAAACTGCCAGATCTTTCTCATTGTTCACATACATGCGCTTGAGAGCAAATCGAGCTCCATTCTGCGCCTTCACCAAAAACACGATGGCAAACCCACCTGAAACACAAAGAGAAAAGCTGTAGAATATAACCTTTAAAATGGCAATTGATTCATTATATGCAATTTATGTAATATTTGGTAATTTTATTACGAGTTGCTCGATGCAAGATTCTGATACTCTAAATAGCTTCTAGCCTTAGTCTAGGCTAGTTGGATTACCAAGGAACAATCTATCATTACCAATTTTTTGTTCATAGGTTTCTTACTTAGGTAAGCCATATTTTTATCAAATTAATTAAACTTGCACAACACAAAGGTTACCCACTAGGTTGCCCGAGACTTTCATTTAAAACAGAAAATTATAATCGTCAGCAGCAGTTTATGTATTGTTTGTTAAAATATTTGTCTCCACTCTTTAGTCTTTACAGGTCGATTTATTCTGGGGGTTTATCATGTAACCAACAATGTTTGTGTCAATTTAATTTTGTGTAAATGAGATGCAAACAAAACAATTGGGTTAGTGTGCCCTGGATTACTGAAGAGTGGTGTACCATAATTTCATCTACGACATTTAATTGAAACATCTTTAACTATACCATTACAAAGCTTATCTTAAATATTCTTTTCATTTATAATAATGAAAATTATGTTCTATCAACTATAGACTAGTTGAGTAGTCTATGCCTCATCTGGGATGCAGTGGTATGACTTTAAAGCTACTATGTGGAGAATATTTTTGTTATTTAGGCCTAAACATTTAGAAAAGACAATCCAGTCATGTTATGTCTTAACTGGTACACTCCACACCAGACTCATTACGCTACCTAGGTCACATACCAACGCTCTGTTATACGTTTTTTCACAGGGAGACCAAACTTGCTTAAACAAAATAGCAAAATTTGAATTTAGCATTTGACGATATCCCTTGGTAGTGAAGGCTGACAAGTGTAATTCTAGTACTGCAGTGCTCGTATGATGTATTAGTAACCAGTATTAAAATATGGTAAAAATCCACAATGTAATTTTAAATCCTAATGTCATAAAGAAAACTATTCTAAAATATTATGTTAAAAAGTAAGAGTAAACTAATTAACCATGCTACTGTTTAGTACTTTGATGAACCAAATGTCACGCCCCCATTGTAAGCGTCAAGTGGGCGCGACTGGCGTTTCCTGGTACCCACCTTCAGCTATCACATCCTCAACAGTGACCGTATAACGCCCTAACTGAAATACTCTTCCAATATGTGAATTTTGCTGAGTAGATCCATCGATTTTCGAAAAGAACTTCTTCATGTCCGTCAATAAAACGTAAGCAGGTATATGTTAAATCACAAAATACGGGGATGTTGCATTACTCATCACTGCCACTACTATTGTTACTGTATAACCGTCCACTTCCTGTAGGGTAGACTCAGTAGTTACGTTCTATCATTACTTTCGTCGTGCTAACTAAAAAGACCACACAAACATGTCACTGTTAGTAATTGAAGCGTTAATGCTCGTGGCTCATCCAGTTCGAATAATATGTCATAACGCATCAAGAAAACCATTTGCGTAACAAAAATTATTGTCTAATTCATCGCACCTGCTTCCAAAAATTATGGCGGACTTCTCGCATGTCAGACATCACGTGATATAGGTAATTACATATAAACCCCTTCTTGTTAATAGTAAAAATAATAAGCTATATTTGCCTACAACATTTAACTTTTATTTATATAGTTTGAAAGTATTACTGCTATAAAATCAGTATGTTTTATTAAATTCATGAGAAGAAGGTGTAATTTTATGTATATTCTCGTTTAATCTCGCGAGAGATGCAAAAAAACATGGATGACGGCGGGGATTTGTGAATAATGTAAACAATGATAGCAAATACGAATTAAAACCAGTAATAGGCTTACAGGAACAACACGTTCTGATACTGGTATTATTGATATACTACTGCTGAATGATTGCAACACATTGTGATTTATTTCCATTAACTTTTAAATAATTTTGTAATGACAATGGCTATTCAAACGAAACCGGTTAATATACTTGTTGAAAGTAGACAAAGCAGACGATCACACACCCACCCAAAACAAAATTAAAGACATTACAGCCTACTATATATAATTTAAAACAGTGTCATATAAGATTAAAAAGAACTATTAATTTTTTTATTTAGACATTCAGTAGGCCTACATTATTAATGATGTCATGTGCAGAACAAATTACAGTTTAGGCTATATAGTATAGACTATAGAAAGTATAGTTAATCCAAGGGAAATTCACCAAAACACAAAATCCTTATATTGGTCTTTATGGTACAATTATATAATCATGGCCCCCATACCAGAGGTGAGGGGAAACAAAACTGCCAATGGTACCAACTTAGTTTATCAAGATTAGTTTCAATAATGCATGAAAGTGTATCTTCCTAAAAACAATAGCAATATCAAATTCACTGTTTCGATTAAGATTCATTGGAATAAAATTACTATCAAAATAATGAATGTCACCTGATTCTGTAACTCTAATCATGTATATAAACAAGTTTCAAGTTCTTCTAATAAAAACACCAACAACAACAAACAAAAACACACCTAAATTTATAGTTACTTTATTTACTTCATATTGATTTGTGTATTTTCAGTTAAAGATGACAGAAATGTCTGAAGTAAGCATGGACAGTAAAATGCTTGCAGATGACAGCCAACCATCTCAGATGGAAACTGAATCTTCTGCCATTTCAGGGGATGTGCCTACTTGTTATTGGTATGATGGAGGCATATATACTAGTTTTATATGGTTATATTATTAGTTAAAAAAGTTTTTTAAAAGATTAAAAAAGATGTATCTTAATTTTTTTTTATATACACAATACTTTGTTTTCACACATTATAGTTTTTATTCTGTTTACAAATTAATCTTGTTGTATAGGTCTGTCTGTGTGAGTATAATAGAGTATGTTGGTCTGTGAGTTATACTTGTGTGTATGTGTATGTACACTTGTGTGTATGATATATGTATATGTGCATGTATGTATATGCCTGTATTATATGTGTATGTGTGCTTTTGTATGTGTGTGCGCATGCTTTTGTGTATATATGGTTGTGTGTATACATGCTTTTGTGTGTCTAAATGTCATTCAGCTTTCAGTCTCTCATTCTCTTAATAAAGTAACAACTGCATGAATGTCCTTACAGATTATCTCTTTTATATAGATATACCGTATTTATCGTATTAAACGCCCTGCTCCAGTAAGCGCCCCCTAAACGTAAAAATAATGAAAAACGAAACTTAAATTAGCGCCCCCTCCAAACAACAATGAGTGCAAACAGTAAGTCATAATTAGCATATATAATCTGATGAAAATAATGTTTTCATACGTGCTGTCAATTCAAGCTATCGTATGCAATATAATAAACAAATAATGTCAGTGCCTCTTGCGACTACCGAATATTTTGACTTTCCGGTAATCTAAAAAAACCAAAAATATTTAGCTCAAGGAGCAAATGTCCTACAGTATCAAACAACACAAACTGCAAAGGCATTGTTTTCATTTTCTGCTACTTGTCAGCACATCACTCACACATGGTTCCTATATTTTACGAAAAACATGAAAACCCCTATCCCTAGCATAATGCTGCTTTCCACGGTGACTGCCATATTCCTGCAGTCGTTTTCCCACACAGAGTATTTATGGAGGAAAATGAGTGTTTATGGAACAACGCGATTGTTAATTTTGGGCATCTCTGGTAACATAAACAGGTCATTTGGAGACATTAACATTTAAAGACACGTCTTTTGATTTACGTTACTTGATCCTCAATAAACGCCCTTCATAATAAATTTTGTAAGTGCCCTGAGCACTTATTAGTTGAATACGGTATGTAAAATGTCATTTTGTATTTCAGCATAAATAAAGCTGTTTTGTGACATTGACAACCAACCTGATAAAAGCTAGTATTATGGATATATCTGTGTTTATATTTTCTTTATGCACACTTTGACAATTTTTTTTTTTTTAAATTTCACCAGCTTGAAACCTCGGATCCTGGGCAGTGTAGAGTTGCAGTGTTCAACATGTGTCAAGTGGTTTCATTCCGAGTGTATCAGCGCTCCCATCGGGTGAATTAAATTATCAAATTATGAACTGGTTACTTTGAATAAGCTGTTAGATTAAATTTATGCTATACAATTATTAGTAATAGTTACAGCAGAACAGGAGGCGGAAGGCTGGGGAGGCTTAATAATTCTAAATAATGAACATATTACTCTAAAGAAAGGGAGGGGAACCGATTTATGTGTCCATATACTAAACAGTTTCGGACATGCATCTCAGAGCCTGAGTTGTCTGTCCATGATAGGTGGTTAGTAGTTAGTAACACCTGTGTTAGAGGGTTAGTCACAGAAGAGAGGGTGTAGTGGCCTTACACCTACCCAATGAGTCTACAGAAACTCGCTCTGGGTGGGAGCCGGTATCGGGATACGATCCCAGCACCTACCAGCCTTAATCTTTCACACTGACGGCTTAGACCACTACACCATTGAGGTGTTAATCTGGTGAGGCCATTTTGCTATACAGCACAGATCCAACCTTGACATTCAGCAAATTGAATTATTTGGGTCAGTTTAAAAAGTGGATTCAAATTTTGTGGAACATTATTATTTATTTCCAATCAAGTTGCAAACTGATCTTCTTAAAACACAATTATTTAGTTGCATTTATATAAGCTACTACAGTTCTACTGAGGAAGACCGTTCCATTGCTGGTACGAAAAATTGTAAAACTATTGCAGTTCTGCCAAAATTTGAATCCTCATTTTAAACTGAGCCTAATAATTAAATTTTCTAAATGTCAAGGTTGCATGCTTTCATGGATTTGAAGTTTGGTAACTGATTAATTAAACTAATTACAACATGTTTGTTTTGCACACAAGGATATTTATAGTTGCATCATGATTGGATATGTTTACTCTATACGATAAGTGGAACTGTTATTGATTTGATAGACAAAATTATTTGACCTGATATTTAACCACAAAATAGTAGATTTAAAGGCCAAAGTGGTTCTGATTAAAATTTTGTTGGACAGTGCTATGATTTATAGGCAAAATCCACTGTCCGGAAGAATGACAAGGTCCCATGAACGTCCAAATGTTAAATAATGGACTGAGTCAGTCTTCTTGAAGACCTACATAAATGCCATATCAGGGTGTTTTTTTCCTCATCCTTGATTTCGGGCTATTTTTGCATACATATAGTGTCACTGCATAGTCGTGTTCGCGCGCGCGCATATTCCATATAAACGTGTCGTAAAATAAATAGACCGGTAAACGAGATAATCCGGGTTGCGAGTTTTGGCGATAAAGGCCGAAATTCAATAAGTTAATCCTAATTTAATCCCAAATCTAAAGGCTAAATCCTCCCCTAAATATAATATAGCCCAAACACAAACCGAAAGATAAAGATGACGATATCACAATGTCAAGTGAAAAAGAAAGACAAATTAATTTACCAATCTTCTCACGTTCACAATGACAAGAGCGCGGCCATAACTAATGTATAACTAGTGAATTCCTCATTTTGGGAAAGCATTGACATATTGTGATTTGAGCCTACATTTATAAACATATAAGGATGCCATTCAATATATTAAATAGCAGAAGGTTTGGTACATATATCATACATGGTCGCAATAATATTAAATAAATAAATAAATAAATAAATAAATAAATAAATAAATAAATAAGTAAGTAAGTAAGTAAGTAAGTAAGTAAGTAAGTAAGTAAGTAAGTAAGTAAATTTAAATAAATAAATAAATTATAGCGAATTTTGAAATAAAATTCCTTCTTATTTGGCATTCATTTCGAAAATGGCTTAAAATTCTGGAGTTTTTGGAAAATTCCAGAAAGTTGGTCGCCCTGAATAATTAGTCATCAATAGATTTACCTCAATGTAAATAATTATGTGTGATATCAGTGTTTTGTTTACCTGGTCAATGATCCAGCCATAACTGGAAAACTTAGTTACTAATAACGTATTTTACGTGCTTGTATACACGCCAAAACTAGTTAGCTACAGTTATCATACCAAAGTACAAGGGCGAACCTAAAATACACCACGTGAGTTAAACAACAACTCATCTGCTTCTTTGTAAACCATTTGCTTACCTTTTTGATTTCCGGTGTGCTGGCTCGGACGCTGTTGTCACTTTGACTTTGGTTTTACCTTCATTTTTCTTCGCTTTCATTTAAACACTTAGCCTCTACTGGTCTTTGCATTTTTAAAATTGGATTTTGTTGTATTTTTATTTTATTTAAATTTTATTATTTGTTGTTGTTGTTATTGTTGTGTTGTTGTTGTTGTGATGACAATACATACGTGATGGCTAAATAAGACTTTTTAAAATTAAAATTTATTGTGTGAAAGAGTCACTGTTTATATTCTAAATTTAAAATATCTGCACTATCACTAGATCTTTCTCGGTTGCTAACCCATCACTACATAACCTCGCACCACCACCACCACGCCAGCTTCTGTCGACAAGAAATAATTGAAACTTGAAGGGATATAAGCACAAAAATAGTTCAGACATACAATAAAGTAATGACAGAAAGAAAAAAGTGGCTATTGTGTGTCACGCTAACGTGTAAAATTGAAGAATTAAATATACACGTTGTAAAAGGTTATAAAAATACACTGCATACAAACCACAATTACACTGATAACACAGTTCGTGACATATTCGCACATATTCAGCTCTCATTATAGATCAATGCGACCTGCGTTAATTTTAATGACTTTCTTATGTCGTCAGTGTAAGTTCTTAGAATTCATTATTGACACGGAATAGGTGTATAGTAAATGCCATAGTCGTGACTACATAGTTAAAATCAAAATAATAATAAATAAACCTACAGACGTACCATATGCTAAATCTAAATGATAATATGAATTATACAAAATGCTGGGGTAATGAAATATCACCATGCCATTACCAAGGATAATAATACATCGAGGAAA
>JAUTBW010122476.1:0-14563 GCA_032361425.1 Peltospira smaragdina | reverse complement strand
GGGGGTTTAGTGCAAACATATAACCGAGGCTGTTAAAGAAGTTTCTGTTTTGAAACCCACCTCAAGGAGGAGCTTGGAAACATTTCTGTGTACTTTTTCCTCAAAAATGTGGACAGTAGGCCCTTGTAGCAGCTGCTCTCTGCAGTAAATATTTGATAATCACGATATGGCGCAGACGCATTTATAGATCTCGGCAAGGCACAAACTCTGGTGAAGGGTACTTACAATTACCATAAAATGTCTTGACTGTGCCACCATAAATAAGGAACCTGTCTGCAGAATGATATAAATCTCACCAAATAGTTGGGCTCTGGAATTGAGTCACATGTATATGGAAAATGATTGATTTAAAGCCGGCATGCATAAAACATGCATGATTACCATCTAAGGAGATAGGTATATTGGAGTTAAGTGTAAACTGGAGTTAAACGTTTAACAGCATATAGTCTTGCAGGATATTTAATCATTTAAACATGCCCAATACGCAACAGTCAGATAAATGCCTTACGTCATTTCTGAGTTATTTATTTAGTCACAACAATGCTAATAAATTACAATAATTGTTGATTTTGTATTACAATTACAAATAACTGATGATCACAGATTTAATAAATCTCCAAAGATTTAATAATTTAAATATCCACTGAAATTAGTCCTGTACATAGCACACCTCTGCCTGTAAAGAATACATGTAAGACAACACTGGACATTTATAAACTGCTGTGTGATGTATTATTTGTGTTTATGGACAGTCAGACAGATGCATGGACAGTCAGACAGATGCACAGACAGTCAGACAGATCATGGTTAACATGACATAATACCACAAGATTAAAGCAAACACATTTAGAAACATCCTATAAGATTTTATCAGTGACTTGTTAAAAAGTCCTCAGTGATCAGCTAACAGAAGAAGACAGAAGCAACAAAAAATCCCTGAGTAAAATGACAACCATTTGTGTTATTGTGCCAAGAGCTAATAATCGCTGCATTTGGATGACATGCTGAATATGATAGGAAGCAACTTCAATATGGAGTCTAGACTCCTAATAAAATTTCAGTGAAGCGGCATGGAGGCATTTGGCTTGAGTTAATGTGTTATTTCACACCGGCTAACTTGCACAAGACATAACTCCTCAACCATGGGCAAAGACTCATTTCTGCTGAAAAACCATTCTTCTCCAAAATGAAATTATTGAATTTATCATAAGGTTCATTAACCTGAAAAATTTCCTATGCTAGTCTTTTTTACTGTTGGACAGAGGAAGCAAGTGTGGATTATTTTTCCATAACAGATAAAGTGAACAATTAAATAATAAAATGTTAGGAAAGTTAACAGATTAAGATACAATAGTTATTGCAGAATTTCCTTTTGCAACTGGAATGATGATTTACAAAACCAGTAATGCATGTGTATGATATAATTTAATAATGTATTGTTTTTATTATAAATAGTACTGGAGCTTTTTTATTATTAATTTTAAATTAGAAATAGCAATCTATTATTTACTCTAAATAACATTTATTTAACAATGCATTCAACACATTTTTATTGGCAGTTATATTTGCATTGGACCCAGTCACCAGAAAGCAACCCAGTGGCTAGACAATAAGGATCAGTCTTAGACCAGTTGCTGAACTTCTGATATATGACACACTAGCCATGAAATCAGTGGCTAGACAATAAGGATCAGTCTTAGACCAGTTGCTGAACTTCTGATATATGACACACTAGCCATGGAATAAACCAAGAAATACCCAAGAAAAATAATACAACAGAAAAACAAGTACACCAGATTAGCAAAAGGTAATTTAAAAAGGTCAGTAAAAACCAGTGGATAGAGCTGTGCAAAATAAAATAACAGATAAATAATGTTTTTCATTTACTATAACAAGAAGTTTCTTTTTAAAATGTTAACATAAGACCTGGGTATAACATTTGTGTAGGACCTAGTTTATATTATATCTTAACATCGTGGGTTTTTTTTTTCTTTACTTCAGATATATCCATATTCCTTACAAAATAAATTATTATTATTTTGAGTTTTTTAAGTTTTATTTCAAACTAAAAGTACACCCTATTTTAAACCATTTTTACAATAAGTTGAGCCCAAGGCTTGATCCTGCAATCAACTGATGCTTGAATTATACAGACTACACCACTGTGTGTTGTAAGTACCGTTTATTACACGCACACCAAAACAAAACGATTGAGAAGAAAATCAAATAATTCACCAATAAAGCAGGCTTTGAGAACACTGAGTATCTATTGCTGCTGACCTACAGACAAAGACTTGAAAATTGCAAAGATATTCATCCACTGTCTTGTAATAATTGGTTATCATGCGAACTGGCAGTGGAAGAATTGACGTTTACATGTTGCAGCCTCCCTAATTAAGAGCTATTTTCCACAAGTGTAGTCACCTGGTGCTGTCACAGTGGTCTAACAAACTCTACAGCAGATTTACAACACTGATTCAGTTAGCGGTGAAAGAAAACATGGGCAGAAGAAGGAGAAGTAGAAAAAATTCCAATTTATGTTTAGGTTCCAGCAAATTGTGTGTTTAAAGGTCACACTGGTCACAAACACAATACCAGACATCTTCAGCAGCAGATTTTAATTAAATTTTTTGAAATTATTTATTTTGTTATTAGTCAAAACAAGATATATTAATCCTCTTGTTATACTTAAAAACATCTTCAGATATGAACAAATATCTTCAAAAATATTTTACAATGTTAATGACAATGTCAAAGATATTCTGCAATGCTGATTTGATCTGTATGAGGCATTTTCAGTTGTGTGTAAGATGACACAAATACCTCTCATTATACTTACAAAAAAATCTTCAAATATGAAGAAATATTCCCAAAATATTTTAAAATGTTAATGACAGTGTGAAAGACATTCACCAATGCTGATAGTTGGTCTGTAGAAGGAATCATCAATTGTGTGCAAGCTGACACACATACCTAATTGAAAGTTGTGCTTGCAACAAATATCTTGTAAGATTCGACTAATCAAGTGGGCAAACTGTCTCCCTGGCTGCCCTCCACTGCACTCAGTCTGAGTTTATCACACAAAATTAGCCCTCTTCTCCCCAGCATCAAACTCTACTTAACAGGAACATAATTTCCAAATCTGCAGGGTGCTGTGAGCCACATGTGAAATGAAAATTAAATCAATCTACTTGCTTATTCAAGCTTCAACCTGCAGTCAGTGGGCACTGCTCACCACTCAGCTCATCGGCTGGAAACACCGGCCTCGGTGGCACAGTCGCTAAAACACTGGCTAACAGGCTGGTAAGTACTAGGCTCGCGTCTCAGTACTGGATCCACACCAGAATGGGGGGTTACAGGCCTACTACTACCTTGTATTTGTACAAGTTACAACACCTTTTTTCTATCACAAACAACAATAATAAATTATTAACTCAGTGTCCCAGACAGAGAGCTTGGATAACAGAAGTGTGCCCATGACAGCATGCTTGAAACTTAATTGGAAATAAGCTGTAAAATACAAACAGCTGTAAAGACATCTGGGAACCATCTCTCACAAATCCAGGGTTCAGTGCAAAAAATATCCAAAGTTTCTACTATTGGACCAATAACATTTATAATGGAGCACCTTCCTGATTCACATTCATCTGATGTTGATCAATGTCAGTGATCCAAAGTTTTAATTGTATGTATTATATATTTTATTTTATTTTACAGTGCACTCATCACATGGTTATATTGGCATCTTATTATATATTAATTCAGAAAACAACGACGATCTCAGATCGACTTCGGATCAACTGCATGTCAGGTGATGCGTGTCCAAACTTTTCACACACACATTTATTTTAAAATGTATTTTAGTATTTAATTTGACCAAACAATGCAGATCAAAGCTATAGAAAAAAAAAAAAAAAAAAAAAAAAAAAAAAAAAAAAAAAAAAAAAAAAAAAAAAAAAAAAAAAAAAAAAAAAAAAAATTATATTAATGGAAATAGCTTGCTTGAGAAAACAGTTAAGAAAAATGTGCTAAGAGTTCAATAAAATTGCTTTATTACTAAGTTTATATAACATTGAATTATAATAAACCTTTCTCCCACAGAGTTTGAATTAAAAACAGTTTGTGTTTCTCTACTTTAAAATGAAAATGATTTTGTTTTGGTGCTAGAAATCTTATCTGATAGGCAAATATTTAATCATTTTTGTTTTGGTTCAATATTTTTTTTATTCCTTATCTTTTGTTTTGTCTGCTTTGTTCCTTTTTAAATTATATTTTTCTTTTGAATAATGGATTAATGAAATAGATTTCATTTGTTTACATTTTCTAAACTTGCAATAAATAATGTATTTGTACTAGATATTTGTTATTGAACATTTCTTGTCTGTTAAATGGAAAAAAAAAAAGAAAAAAAAAATTAATAATAAAAGAGTATTCCATGGGGAAAAACTTTTTCTTCTGCATACAACCACAATATTCATTGTGTTCTACTTGAAAATCAAACAAATTGTGTAAACAATTCACGCTTGACCTGTATAAAAATACCAAAGTCCCAAAAATAATGATTAAAAAACATGAAAACTTGTTTACTTGTACTTAAATAAAATGCAATAGTTGTTCTAAATTGGCAAGTTATCAGACTTAAATTAATTAAAAGATTGCAATCTTGACTTGAAATGTTTTCACAGGACCAGCAGGAAACATTAAAAACATTTCCTTGCTGCAAAGAAAACTTGTTGGATAATGACAGTGTCTTGAAAAGCGAGTTGTAACTTGATACTCTAAACGTGGCCCTATTATCTGACGTGGCGACACTTGTCTTTTCAGCTTTATAGAAGACGGACGTTTTTCAAAACTTCATTTCATGCCTGGCAAAACAGTGAAGCCCATCTCCAATGGTGGGCTTAATCTTTGCTAGGTAAATTCCTCCACAACAGAATGAGAGCTGAGACACCATATTCACCCATGGGGCTGGGTTTCGGCTAAAACGCTGCAGTTTTGCTGGTAATTTTGACAGAAAACCAACAGGGAGTCCCCCTCTGCACAATGGGCCAAGCCGCGAGCAGTGTTTCCAACTGGTGAACACCATTGTCAGAGCCAAAGACACATTGAGCTCCAACAATACATGGAAGAAGCACTGCTCATTTTTTTCGTGGCAAATTTTCTATCCTTCATTGTGCACAAAGCTCGTTACGAAGTCGTGCTCACAGCAATGACGCTGGAACTATGATTACACTCCAACCTGACTTTGATAAATCCAGAGATATCTTTCATTCAGTTTTTCTCCGTGGTCCTGCGAACCGACGCAGAAGTAGCTGGACCTATTGTCTCGCTCCACTGCCTCGTAATGTGTCACAAAAAGCAGACATCTACTCATATTCTTGTCTGTTTAACAATTTTCCGTGCTCGGTTTTGTTGACACAGCATTACACCAAGTGACAAGTGGTCTTACTAAAATGCATTTATCTTGACAGCCATGCATTCTAATGATATCCACAGTGTAAGAAGAAACATGATACCTTTACCACTCAATAAGACACTACCACACACAAGCAAGCATTTAAATCTCATAACAGATCATAATCTGATTTTCCTTGGTTTATATTTTCTTGGACTTCTACTAAAGCCTACCTATATTTTTTTAATTTAACATTAAAATCAACTACATTGTAAAAAGAAGAAATAACTTAATAAGATGTGATACTGAATTTACATTTGAAAATTAATTACAATACAATATTGATATGATGTTACATTATTAATTTCAAAATAAATATTTAACTAAGTAAACACAATAGTATATAATTACCTCACTCACCCCATCCCCAAATAATAATGTGCACTTTATTAAAAATGCATAAGCATCAATTTTTATTCCTGGTATTGGTGGTGTGCTAAATATACTCATCATACGAGCATGTAGCACTGAGGTAAATCTGCTTTTGATGGGAGCGAGCTCTCAAACTGTGAGTACTTACTACCCACAACACAGAGACAAAACAAGCGAGATGAAGAAAACATCACCCGTGCCAAGCCGTAATGTCTATTGGATGTACTGGCGGTAATTCCTCTCTCACAACACAAAGCTCACTCATTCCTGGCATTCCCCACCATCAGAGAACATATCTACTCATTATCTCTGGCTGTGTGTGCACTATCAAGCGGCCCTGGCAAGAAAGTTGGGCTATCTCTGACCTCTTGCCACCCTGTGTCCTGTGGCTCAAGTACCAGCGCAGTGCCTCCAGACACATAGCTCAAGTCAAAGAGTTCCAGTCACTCTGGTACCAACAAGGTACCACTCTAATCGGCAGGCCAAACAGGCTTATCTCTCAGCCAAAACACATCCATCTCACAAACAAAATGTGCCAGAGGAAAACCTCACATGGTACAGAACTGAAAACAAAAATCTTTTATCTAAGATGTTACCCCACACAGTACCAAACTGAATTAAAAAAAATATATAAATCTGCATAAAAAACTAAACTAACACAGAAAGAAAACAATATTCATTGCCAAAAAAATCTAAGTACTACATAAGCACAGTCCAAAGAATGTTTAAATAGATGTGAATGCATGGGATATTATCACAGATGTAAGTACTGATAGGTAGATATACAGATTTATTTTTCAAAAACCACGACAAATGCTAAAGCTTATTTCTATGCAAGAAATTATGTTACAATTAAAACTGCTTTGAGTAATATAAAAAACATGTCTATTATATTTTAAATGAACCTATTATATCTATAGCTATAACGATTACAAAACTATTACAAATAATGAATCCTTTCACTAAAATCTGCATGATGATTTCAGTTCATGATTATTTTTTAAAAGGAAAGACAGAAAAAGAAAAGAAATAGGAGACCAAAAAAAAGGAGAAGAACCAGAAAGCTATCACACAAAGTCAAATTTCCATTTGGACAGTCGTTTAATAGACCTCATCTTTTAACCTCAGCCCTCACAGGACAGCACTTGACAGACTGGGAGCAAGAATATTTCACAATGAAGAAGTTCAATTCCCATGACAGGCAGAGCGAATATTTTTCTATAAAAAATTCATGAACAATGGACATTTAGTGCATAATAATTACATTAGACTTGCAATATCATATACTTGACAAAACGTATCGCCCTCAGCATGCATGGTACATTTATACACGAAGCAAATGGCCTCGAATACAACACAATTTCCTGCCTACAGTCCGTGGTGGCCCATCCCGCTTGGAAATGGACACCATCTACGGCTGATACATAGCTGTCAAAGTCCCACTTGGCCAGATTAAAATATTTAGGGGATAAGAATGCACTGTCTCTGAATTCTAACACTGGAATAACTCAATTAGGACACAGGCAGAGAAAAAATGTGAATATGAAAAAGGTTCTAATTTCATTCAGTGCCAATAATGCTACTTTTTGTGTGAAAAACTGAGAAAACATGTTAAAAATTTATCTTGTTTTACATTTCCTGAATTCAGTGATTGAATAAATTCAGCATTTGTTAAAATAAATGTAAACATTAGCATGCTAAAAGATATTTAATTCTGTTCAGTGATGAATAATTTGTTTTGGTAAAATATATCAAGCAATTATAAGTGAAACAAAATAAATAATATATTTTTAAATATGCATAAATGTCTTGAAAATTATTTTAGTCACTTTACAGAAATGTACAATGCTGTGATCTGTGGCCAGTATAAACAATTATAATGAAAATAAATGGTTCACGTTAATCTAATTTATTGCTAAACTTTTCTGAAGCAGCATAATACATCAATTTAGTTTTATTTATAAGGAGACTGAACTGTTACATTTTAATACCACTGATAAAGCTGCTTTACATTTCAGTGAAGTAGGAAGTCATCTTTAAATTTTAATATAACATGAAAGGTAGCCTTTAAAAACAATATACAATTACAGTTTGATTTATGGCACATTTTAAAGGAAGGAATATATACACTCAACACATTTTACTTAATGTTATATGGCATGATACATAATTATAGTTAAGGACCAAAGATATAATGTGAAAGGAAACCTGCTGTTACCATTACACAATCAGTTACTGATTTTAGTTACAAGCAAGACATTTTTTATATGCACCAACCAATAGTTAGGAGAGTACATACCATGATGTTTGGTATACTAAGTGTAGAGCACTAGGTGGAATGGGAAATAGCTCTATGGGTCGACTAGGTGAGATGAGTCTGATAATAGGCTGCACTATGATCATAATTCTACGACTGAGCCACACACTGCTCCTGACACGACCTAGCACTGGAACTGTACTTATTTCTAAGTGTGAGTTGCAAGGGTTTGATCAAATCCTTTGGTGTAAGCACACAGCCAATGTGGGTTCAGTGTGAGATCGATCCTCGTCACTGATCACTCTACTTCTGTCTGTTGTTAAAATTTATAATTATTAATAAATAAGTACTAAGTACATCAGTCATTAAAAAAAAAGAGAGAGAAAAATAATAAATTCCAAATAATATTTACAGCCCTCATATTTATATGGTTATGAGTTGGTCAACAGGTAAAAAAGTATAAATTAAGGCCTCTCCCTACAATTTACATACTGTACATTTCTGACATAGCCAAATTAAGTTAATATACTGGTAACTGTTACATATACATTTTCTATAAGATGTTGACTGTTGGAAGTGTGTAGTGTTGTATTAACCACAGATAAAGGTATTCCTAGGTTTGTATGTTTGCATATCCATGCAGAGACAGTAGGGCTGACTTATCAACCTTTGTACCTTTCACCACACTAGTGAGATCCTCCATCCCTGAACCCCCCCATCACCTGGCTCACAGGTGAGATAGCGACACAGGTACAAAGTACTTACACTCATAGTGCTGTACATGACCTCTGACCTCTGACTAATTTCCTGTTAACTGGTCACATGAAATGTACTCAGGCTTGTAAATTGCGTAATATACTTGACAGTATCTTTTAGTTTTTAAATAAGCCATAATGATGTTAAATGTATTTTTTATTATGAATATTAATGTCAATTATTATTGCATCCACATTTTTCTCTCTTTTGCATCAAATAATATTGATTTCTAAAAAATTTAAAATTTCAGTATATAAATACACACCTTTAATTTAACATATGAAAATATACTTTTGTGGTGATATGTTATTAGTCTTAACAAATATTAATTAAAACCTTTAAAAAGAAATCAAAGGAGCATTTTTACTACTGGTTAATTTAATTACCTAATTAATTGGAAATACTTATTATTCCAAACATTATTATAATTATTAAAGTTAATTAACCAATTATTATACTGTGAATTACATACACCACAAAACATTCTATTTAATCTAATTTATATTTTAACCAACTGATAAAGATAATTAAAATATATATCCTATTTCAACATACACGTACAATAATGAAATGACCGGTAAAAAAGAAAATAGATTAGAATTTTTTTTGCATTTAAACTGTAAAAGCAGTGTATGCTTGTAATAATAAGAAAATAAAAACTGTTGCCATAGCTTCGAGTGAGCCTTTAGTGGTGAAAGTGACGAGACCGATAAAGGTGATTGATAGTGTGTGAGGAAATGAACAAGGAAATGAATAAGCTATTACTCAAGGACAAGTGTAACTGATCACACTCTTAGATGACATATCTTTTACACCTCGACAACATAATGCTTTCCACACAAATACCTACAAACGGTACTCAAATTATTACAAATTAAAATTATAGTACTGGTACTTCTGAATGTAAACCAATTTAATTAATAATTCTAGCTAAAATGTAGATCACAACGGCTATAATTTTTATTCAAGTTTGGTTATTTAATGTTAGGTAAAAAAATATAAAAAAATATTAGTACATTACTTTACAGAATAAAATTTTAGTCACAATAATAAGAATTTCATCTTGGTCTTATTATACATAAAATAAATTTACGATGTTTGATAAATTAAGAAAAAGACAAATCCATACTGGTACTTTTTATCATTCTGAAGATACTCCAATTTGTTTTTAACAATATTAATAAATCAATGTTACGTGAAAAGTTCTTAATGTATCATAACTTTTAAAATGTATAAATAATCACCAATAAAATATTCTTAATTGAAAAGGAAATCTGATAACAGTTTGCACTAAAAGTGTTGTGAAATACTTCGAGACAAATTTTTTAAAAAGGAAGTGGAATCTCTATAGTAAATTAATAATATTCTGCCTCCTAATATAATTTGACACAAGAGTCGCAATTAGAATGGTTCTTCAGCTGTTAGGAAAGTTCCAAGAGTCATTAGACCCAAGTACAGGGTGATTAAATGCTGTCTGCCCAAACTAATGGTTGATAAGAATATGTGAAAATATGGCCGGCATATAATGGAGTGCGGCTGGGGTATAAACCACTGAACAAGTTTACTGCTGGGTTATCTGGCACTGACTTCAATGCTGGCAAACTCTAATTAGACAAATGGGGCTGCGAACTTGCGTCTTGGAGAGCGGCACTGAGGGCCCTGCACAAGACGATGACTCATTAGTCGGGTTTCACCCCTCGTCCAGTGACATCATCAAGATGTGCCAAGTGATTTCAAGAGCCCAAGTCTCTTTTCGCATCTGTGATTGCGTGGCGATGACGGCTCGCTCAAACTAACAGGGTCATTCCCATTCACAACATGGAACAGTTCCACAACTGGAGTTGTTTTAGGTTAAATCTTAAACAGACTTATTTATTAATTATTATTTTACAGTTAAATGAATTTTACAGTTAAATTTTAATTGCCTTTTATTTGTTGTTTTACAATTAAATTTGAAGTGACATTTATTTATTACTTTATGGTTAAGTCATAAATGACTTATTTATAATTCCACAATTAAATCTTAAGTGACTTATTTATTATTTTATGATTAATCATAAACTATCTTTATTTGTTATTTTAAAGTTAAATTTCAAACTATGTTTATTTATACTTAAATTCTAAGTTTAAGAAATTATTTGAAGTTAATTAGTAAGTTTTTGTGTGTGTTTTTTTATAACTGTTATAAAATAGCTAATATAAAAGCAAGTGCTGTACTATTGATATAGTTAGCTAGTAAGAGATGCTGTATTACTGAGATGGTACACAAGTCTTCTTCACCTGTGTGCTAAAGGAGAGATTAAAATATGATTAGCTTCCATTGTGGCAGAAGTTTTCTCAATCACAGCAGCAACTCTAGCTCCGAGTCTGACACCCAGTCATTACAGGTAATGCTGGGGCATCGTTAAACACCCATCTCGGCTCTGTTTGTGGTTTTGCTTGGCATCAGCCTCGTGTAAAAAGCCGTCAAGTGGAAATGTATAACAATGCTTATAACTCACCAGTTGTTGACTTGTAAGATAGTCAGGCCGGTATCCTGAGCTAACTGCTTTTTCTGTTCTTCTGATGGGTATGGATGCTTCAAAGCAAAACAAACATGAATGAGTTTTATGTATCGCAGAACATTCAACACTGAGAAGCAAGAACAATTGACATGACAAAAACTAAATGGTGGCATAAAAACACTCATATTTCACAGCATATTAGAAATATGGTGATGATGGTTCATAAGTATTTCCCATTACAGACTTCCTGAAATGTCTTTGCATTTACCTGTACAAATTTGAAGAACTTTACTATTTTTATCAACTTAAGGTATTACTACTAAATGATGATAGTGATGATAATGTTTAAAAAAAAAGAATATGCTGAATTTGGATTGTAATTTTTCACTGTTACAGCAAAGGGACACAGGCATAAAAAAAATGGCTGTATTATGAAAAGAAAAGAAAAACACTACCTCATAACAAAAAACTAAAACAAAATATGTATCTGTTCTAACACTACAGTAAGCTTATTTGAAGCAGTTATTTACAAATATTACATATGAAATGTAAGCAATTAAAACAATATTATATTGACAGTTAGCAAAACTATTAAATAATATCATATTTCCAACAAAGCATCTTTAAATATTATTGTAGCCAGTTAAAAGAAAACTATATATTTCTGTGCAACTTTAATTTTTCAATGTTCAAAATGCTTTCTATCAAATGAAATGTTTATGAAGTAAGTATCTCTATCAGTGATTGTAGGAAAACTGTATTTACTAGATCTGTGATTCAACATCAAATTGATGAGTGAAATGTCATGGGGGAGGACCAAGCCCTGGTGGTATGCCAAAGCAGCTATTAAGTGGTTTGTGATAAAAACAAAAGGTCAGCCTCCATTTTGTTCTCTAAGCTAACTGCCATGATTAGTCCTACTCTACACCGGCAGACAGGAAGCCCAGGGAGTCCCCACCACTGAACTGGGTGCTACGAAATGTCACACCAATTTTTTGTTGCTGCTCATTAAGCCGTCTGAAAGATGAAAACAAGGCTGTCCTCCTGTCCCAGTAATTGGGCGCAGGTCAGAGGGAAATTTTTCCTGATGAGCATCATCATCCATCTTTTTGCAAATTTCCTGATCTTGTCAAAGGAGTTGGGTAAAAGGTCCCATGAAAAGTGGGCAAAAAATGCTTGTGAGGAAGAAAAATGAATTCCCCCGAGTCGTCAGTAAAATTCACTTAATTTCATTCGAGCTTCGTCTTCATTGAAAAGATTGGCCTCGTATGGCCTGCTAATAGTGTTAGTTACCTAAGCCTTATTAAATCCATCCTAAAGTTTAGGCCAGTGACACCTCATCGTAATATATGGTCAACTGATAATTTGCTTAGAGAGAGATTAAGAAAAAGTAGTGCTTCATGGTTCCTTCAAGCCAGAATGCATGGCTACTCTGAAGTCCCCATGGACGTCATTGTAAAATATTACACATCCTGCAAAGTTCAAATTAATGGGCAATGCTATATATGTGTCTTCTGAGTATTAGATAATCAAATGTTGTAACACAAGATTTGAAAATAAATATTCAGAAATGTCATTCTTTAATAGAACCTGGGTGTGTGTTTTTTTGATTCTTTAAAAAAAAAAAAAAAATGCTATATATTCAGTACAAATAAAATCATCACAAATTGGTATTATTTAAAAAAAAAAATATGTTAGCATTACTTTAACAATTATTGTTAGCTGATTTATTTCTCTAGTGTGTTTCATAAGTTTATTTTAAAAATCTAATAACAACTTCTATTCTTATTGGTAGATAATTTTATATACATGTACCACCAAATTATGACAACAGTTTATACACCTGTTAGAACAGCTGTCAGTAGATTAAAATATTACTTCACACCAGGAAGTTTATAAATGTAACACTACTCAAGTAGTGCTCTAAATGATCTATACCAATATTAAATAAATTGTAGTGAAACCCACCCAGCCGGACCAAACACCCACTAAACAAGAATAGCCTCAAAAGCAGACAGTTCATCAACAGGTTTAAAAAAGGTCATGGTATGTATTATCCTCTTTGTTGAATGGTGTATGTACAAGTTTCCCTGCTGCTAATCAGTAAGAGTAATCCATTAAATTACATCAGCAAGTCTCCTTTCTTTTTATCTAAGTGACCATTAATGATATATCTGATATCCTATAACTGTAAATAAAATGTGTTGTGTATGTCATTAAATCAATTTTACCTTGTTTTATCTTTCAGGTGTTGAATGATATTATAATATAAATTTCCATAAACCAAATACCTTTAAAAACTTAATGTATTCATCAGTGTCCACTGTTCACAATTACAGAGGTCAATCTTGGACATGCCCTCTTACATGATGAATATTTTAAAACGTAATTCTTTCTCTTACAGTAAACAACCTAGCCATACTGTAGCAGCATGTCAGACAGACAGCCAACAAGTTTGAAAAATAAAGAACAAGAAACCAAGTTGCGGCACATTGAAGTGTACACAGAGTTAGACACCAGGACATTTCCTGGCCATGTTTTCTTAGTCTAAGTATCTATTTTACACTAGCCTCTCTCAACCCCACTGCACAGTGTGCACAAAGAACCTTCAATAGCCCAAATTCCACTTCCATATTAATAGCGTCAACTTATCCCTGGGCACACAGATTTGGATAAATATTCTGTGTTTTTACAATTAAGTGAGGAAACACAGCTCTATCAGAAAGTCAAGGTATTGTGTGTTTAGTGGGGAGAAAGTAAACATGCGTCAGTGGCAAGCCACAATAGACCAGCCCCGTGGCTGGTATTAGGGATCTCCCCTTTCACTGGCTTTGTTACCACCATCTCTTACCAGCACAGAACAGAGGGCTGGGGTATACAACAGACTGGTGGATGAGACAGGCATACAGTGTAGACAAAAATATATTTACAATTTTAATGGGGCACATGAAGTAAGGAAAGGTAGAATAATTAATTATGTTGAAAGGTGAAAATTTACAAGATTTTACTAGATGTTAGAATTAATAATAAGAAAGTATAAATGTAGATAAGTGATGAAAATGTCAGTAATTAAAACATATTAAATGTAGTACAATATCAACAACAACAACAACAACAACAACAACAACAATAATAATAATAATAATAAATATATTATTATTATTATTATTATTATTATTATTATTATTATTATTATTATTATTATTATTATTATTATTA
>JAUTBW010122365.1:0-14571 GCA_032361425.1 Peltospira smaragdina | reverse complement strand
TTTATATGCACTATCCCATAGACAGGATAGCACATACCACGGCCTTTAATATACCAGTCATGGGGCACTGGCTGGAATGAGAACAGGTGTAACAGAGTGATTCACATTCTGGCACATTTTTCTAAGACTGCTTACCTCTATGTGGGCAAATATCACTTCTCGTTCGTTTGCTGACAAAATGGTCTTCAAAGGTTTGATGAAATGCTGAAATTACAAAAGTTAGATATACCTCAATTCCTTGTCAAGATTTCTATATCCCTGATTTAAAAAATATAATATTAAGTTAAAAACATTTATTCACACTTTCAATTTTTTTTTTTAATGTATCACCGATAAATGTAACAGATAACTAGTTTTCATTTGTATCTGCAGCATATAAATCATTGCTATATATATATATGTGTGTGTGTGTGTGTGTGTGTGTGTGTGTGTTTGTGTGTGTGTGTGTGTGTGTGTGTGTGTGTGTGTACAAACACACACAAAATATTAAACATCTTTTTTTATATTTAATGACACACTCAACTTTTTTTTATCTCTAGTGGCTACCTGACATGAATCAATCTTAAATTGCATGTGTGTCAGGTGAACAACTGAGCTACTGAGGCATCCCATGTATTTACAATAACAAAACAATTCAACCCTTTCCCGGCAATAAATACCCCCTCACTGTATTCCTCCAAACGGTTAAATAAGTGAAAAAATGCTTTGACAAGAGGCACCAATAAGATTAACACCGTACCTGTACGATCATCTTGAGGGCTTCAACATAGTTTTTCTCTGTGTCGATCATTTCTTTCAAACAGTAATCTCTCTTTGTCTGTGGGCAAGGCATGAAATCCTGAGGGGGTAATTAAAAGATTTATATATAATTATATATGTTATTTGGAAATCATCTTAAATGTTTATATATATACTTGGAAAACATTTAAAATATTTATATATGTACTTCACAACATATTCAATATATTTTTAACTGAAGTACTGCTCAACAGATGGCTATGAGGATAAAAAAAGAATATCCCTGATTAACATTAACCCAAAATTCAGATATCCAGCAAGAACATTTGCACGGATAAACCACACTGTTCCATTTCAAAATTAATAATGGGTGCGTAATCATTAGGGAGTGACGTGAGTATATTATTATTAATTTCAATTGTTGTACCGTGATGTATTTTCTGAAAATAAAATGTGGAGACAAATGATATTTGCTACAGTTTGTCTATACCTATATATACCTGTAAATACACTTGTGTTACTAATTTAACATTACAGATTACGTTCTAACATTAAAACACTCACTGTTGACATGTTACTTTGTTCTTTGTAACAGAGATCATCGTAAATCTCATCATCTTGATAGACAACATCGTAAATTTCTTCTTGGTCTTCTAAATCAGTTTCCCTAAAGTTAAAAATAAAGTATTAACAAATATATGTATATAATATTTCTTTCATAAATTAACATGCAATATCAACAAATCTTCACTACAATTACTAGATATAATGACATATTCAACACATCAGATAATACACATTTTAAATCTAGATGCATTATGATACAGTATTTTCTTTAAATAAAAAGTATTATTCATGTGACTAACAGAATCACTATTACAGTATTTTCATAGGAACCAAGGGCAGTACTGATATTAAAATAACTAAGAAAAGAAATTTAAAACATTTTCTTAAATGTGATTCAAAATATTTTTGTAAAACGTCTGAACTTTATTGTTGGAAGAAAAATATGCATTATCCTTTGTTGCTAAGCAATAATCTAACAAATCTCACATATGCAGACATACCTACCTATCCTAAAAGTATATTTTCAGGAACCATATTCAACAAAATTAAGAAGACCTAAATAAGCATATCTACATTAATCACAGTTGGATTTGATCTTTGAAAAACCCAGGAATGTCATATTTATAACACACAACATAGACAACAGTGGCTTCAATAAACAACTATGTGAACATTCAGCAACATCGGAAGAGTGATTCTCTGAATCAGTCAGGAATTAATTTTTTTTTTTTTTTTTAAGTGATTTATTGGGTTTAAAAAAAAAAAAAATAGTGTGAGAGTATGTGTATGTGTCTGTGCGCATAATAAAGACAAAACATCCTGAATTTCTCGATGCAATTTATATTTCCAAAATGCTCTATTAATTTTAATAGCGGTGTCTGGTACAAGACATTTAAGACTTTACATACAGAACATGAAGAATTGTTTTGGTACAAACTTTAAATGTTCTAACCAAATTTACATTATGTAAAAACTGACAATATATGAAGATGCAAATTAGTTAAAATATGCATTACTTATTAAAACAAAAACCAAACAAAATACAGAATGATGCCCAATAAAACACACAAGAAGCATGAAAGGTCACATTAGAGATTATATAAATAAAATAATAAAATAACAATTTAGTTTTTCTATGTTATTGACTTAAAAAATTAGTGTAGTGATTTGTGAAATATTTACATAGCAAATTGTTATAACAAAATTGGACAAAATGTCTACTGCTTTCTTTCATTTGGAAGGTAATTGTACGTATATGATTTTTTTTTTGATTTTTTTTTAAATTGCAAAATATACAGCTTTATGAATCCATTACAAGTTCTTGTACACTTTCAGTTCAGCCAATCAGTTTCATCTTGGTATTTAAATTGAAACTGAATTATACATTTCAATGCAAAGATAGTGTACATATCCTCAAACTGCAAACATGTTCAGTTACATTTTACAATTTATTACATAATACCGTAATAAGGACGTAATTATGAATATATAACTACACCCATTAACATAACACTAGCTATTAGGTGTTAAACTAAAGAATTAAAGTATCCTGATGAAATGACAAGATTTAAAAACTTGTGATTTTGATCAGAGACATTACTTCTATTAAGTATGTATACACTTTACAACAGTGAATTATATTTTTACAAGTCATAATACTACAATCTACAGAGAACAATGGTCATACCCATGTTAAGTTACAGGCGGGTTGTTACTTACAAGGCTAGGTCTTTGAGGTTTCCGTAAATATCTTCTTGTTCTGCATAATCGTCACCTTCTGGTGGAAACCCGCTATAACCAGACACAGCAAAACACAGGTTAGGACATGAGACAAAACACATGCTATATAATATAGACACAACTAGAAACAAATAAACAAAGGTTATTTCAAAACAAAGGTTAGTTTATATAATGTACACAGGCACATGTATGCAGGTACATTTTTTAAAATAAAGTTAAAATATTTATTTATGTATGTAAGAAACTTTTTCATGAAATAAATGCAGAATTTTTATATAATTAAAAATTGGCATTATTAAAAACAATTTCAAGAAATAAATGCTGAGTTTTTATATTTGTAATTAAATGCTCTAATGTTTGTAATTCAAGCAACAAATACAGTTAACTCAATTTGATATTTATATAAATAATAATAATGTTTTATTTAATGACACACTCAATACATTTTAATTAATGGTTATATCACCATCGGAAATATCTTTAATCATAAAAATCCCTAGTGGCTACCTGGCAGGGATTAATCTCAGATTGACCACGTGTTAGGCAGGTACATTCTTTTACAGTTAAACATTTTATTTATTATTTATTTTTAATTCAAGAAGTAAGTATAATTTAAAAGATGTCCCATATCAAATTAAACCAAGATTTACGTGTCACTAGTATATCAATAACTTCCCTTAAAAAAGTAAATATTAAACTTTAAAATAATAATTCCATATGTGTTCTTTGCTCACCAAACTGTAAAGTCAGTAGGAATCCATGTTTTCAACAAGATCATATATATTTTAGAAGGCATGTGATTTTAAAAGATCTACCACAGTTTATACCATTTTTACAAACCGACTGTAACTTTTTTTTTTTTTTTTTTGTTCTTCTAAATATGCAGGGTTTTTTCTTTCTTCTTTCAAATAGTTACTTTGTAAGCAGATATACACTGTTTTCAATAATTACTGGTGTCATGCTAATAATTTATGTTTAACTTCCTTCACTATATCAAATTATTTTATTGTATTTAAAATTTAATTTGATATGAATTAAAATATAATAGCAACCAGATAACTACACTTACACTGCATACATGTATTGTGTGCAAACGCAAATGTTGAATATATACATATACATATGTATAAAGTTAAAAAACAACAATTAAACAAGGAAAAAAGAAACCAATCAAATCACAGTTCACATCTTTAACTAAGAAACATACTTGTGTTATGAATCAAATAGCTAAATTTACAAATAACAATTTACATATTTCAGGTTTTATTTAAATTAAAGTAAGTTGTAAGTTTGTAATATTTTGCATTTTAAACATTTATTAAAATAAGAATGGTATATTTGGAGTGTAGCAAAATTTAGAAGTCCAGTTCCTGAATTATTTAATCATTTAGAACAGCTAATCCAAAAACCAGCATTGCAATAACCACAGCACATGAGTCGATGGGAAATTTTAGGTTAAGTTGGTTTTGTATCCATGGTCTGAAACTAAGTCACAAAAAGGATGCACTTTAAAAAAATTATTTCATTGGTTTCACATATATATACATGGCCCATGAAACCTTACCAAACAATTGATTATATGAAATTTAGCTATTTTGGCATACTGTTATTGATACCTGCTAAATACATCACATCTGTTTCCTTAAAAAAGGGCAATCTTGTTTAATTTTATTTAGTAAGTATTTGATGACAGATATTAAATGCAATAGTTCATAAATTAAAAGTGCGGCTATATTTGTATATGATCTTAAAATCTGGTTTCACAATAAACAACTTTAAAGGAACTTATAAAATGTGATAGATTCTGCTATTTCAGCATGCAGTTAAGCAATTGCTGGAAAATGTTTACTTTTATGATAAACCTACTGGAGTAGACAATTATATTATTTTTACAAACACTAGCTGTTGTTTACATACACTACCAATTACATATTCTATTTAAGAATAGTGGTAAAATATTTGAACTGGTAATTGAAATACCTCATGCAGGAGTAACTATTTGTCTACAATAATAATCATTTATTTTAAGTAAAAAGCATACTTATAATAAAAAATAAAAACAACAGTAAACTTTTAAAATATAAAATGCACGTTCATTAGTCTATAGTGGGAACTACATGTAGAAAACATCTGACAGTCTAAAAGTAAAACTGCATTTGATTGGTCACTCTAGGATGCCATAACCTGGCATGCACTTACTGACAAACAGGAACACAACAACAGGCAATGACCTCTGGGTCAATTGCCAACAAACTGCTAACTTACGTAGCAAGTTGTGCCAAATCGTTGTAATATGGGTGTTCTTGTACATGTACATCTTTTGAAGGTGTGGGAGGAAAACCGCTATAAAAATATGTAAACATGACTATCTAGTACTCTTACTAACTGTATAATTATGTTATTTGTTTCTTTTTAAAATAATTTTTGAAAAAATAATAAAAATGATAATATATTTTTAAAATTTAGAACTCACCAGAAATACACAATTAGCATGTAGCTACACATCAGATATGTCTTAAGAAATGAAATAAGGAGAATATTTTTGAATATCTCACTAACCAATGTTAATAAACACCACAACGTGATCCATTATGTTGTAATACATACCACAGTGTCACTACAACAAAACTAATAAACATACCAAAAACAAAAAATATATATATGTATTAAATATACTGTAATTCAGGAAATTAATGCGAACATGATATTATTGCGAAAAATGCATCTAGAAGTAGGTCGCGATAATATCCTGTCGCGAATATTTCATGTTGCATTTATAAAAATAAATGTCTAGTGAAAATATAAAATAATAAAAAATTATTTGTTAAAATCTGTTTATAACTACAAAGTTCAAGTGAATAAAATGAAACAAATATCGCACAAACATGTCACACTTATATTATTTACTGTATCACAGAGTCCAGCCATTTGCCATCCACGCATGATGTTGTCTTTGTTCTTTGATACCTTGGTCTTATACAAGGCTTTACTTAGCTGGCTTGTTAACACATCTATTATTGCATGTAAGAGCTGAACAACTCACAACAATTGTAAAGAAACAGACAATTAAATGGATAAATTAATCAACAAAAACTAACTGCGCACTTCATACAACAACACAATTAACTAGCCAAGATAATATGTTGTTGAGAAAGTATTCTAAGCTGGAAGAACTAAAACTCGAAAGTAATTGTTATAACCTCTTTTGAAGAAATGGTTGTAAATTGAGAATAAAATCTGAGGTCTTAATCCACTGGTCGGTAACATATCTAACATATTTATTGTTGCAAGTAAGAGTCAATCTACTCGCGATAATTTCATGTCGCGAGTTTGGCTAGGGTTATCGACTCGCGATAAATTAGTGTCGCATTAATTTCCTGAATTACAGTATGATTACAGTATGTAGCAAAAATGTGGCTGTATAAATTTAAAAAGATGTGTTTTAAATAAAACACTTTCAATCACTAACACACACACACATATATACACACACACACACTGAAATTAACATTTAAACTTTAGAAACAGATTTTAACAAATAATTTTTATAAAAAAATTCACTAGACATTTATTTTTATAAATGCGAATGAAATATTCACAACAGGATATTATCACGACCTACTTCTAGACACATTTTTCACAATGATGGTGAAAAGAGAAATCGGGTGCTGCAATGTGGGCTACTATTTTTTTATTAGAAGGAAGGGATCTTTTATATGCATTTCCCCACCAACAAGATGGCTCATTCCACAGCATTTGTTATACCACTGAGGAAAAGGAGTAGTTCAATGGGTCCACCTAGTTGTGAATACAAAACTAAGTAAAAAAAAATGGTAGAGTTAAAGGGTCATTTTCATATCAAGCCTGACAATTGAAATGTAGCTGCACATGACTGAAGTTTATATTCATTTGATCTTTGTATTACTGTCAGTGTCAGTAGTGCACAACTGAATTAACAATGGTCATGGTATACTGGTACGACACACAAATTATCCATTGATACTTCAAGATGAAATGAAACTGAAATGATAACAATGTTAAACATACCTGAATTTTCTCTGTGCTTTATCAGTCTTTGATAACTTTGACAATGTTTCCAGGACCTAAAATAAAATTATATTACCATTTATTATTTACGATTAGAAATTAAATATTTTTCTCATGTGTCTGACAATCAATTTAGTAAAAAAATAAATAAAACATAATTACATTTTACAATGTGTTTGTCTAAATCACATACATTTGTGTGATATGTGTTAATTTCATGTTTAGACCAGTGGTTTGTTGCATTTTTATAGATGTTCCCTAAAAACAACATGAATTATGTTTTGTGAATTGTTTCCTTACACATTACATCAATTACACACTACATGCATAAAATATTTCCCTTGTATCATTTTAATTATCAATAACAATATAAAACTGTTTCAATATAAAACATATTCTAATTTCTAGTCTATTTGAACATTCAAAACAGTATTTATTTTTTCACTTACTTTTCTAAAATCCTTGACATCAAACAGGTCATGTGGTTGAAACAAATCGGAGTCTTTTAGGTTGAATACCTTCTTGCAGGTGTTCAGAAATGTCCGGATGTTTTTCATACAAAGGAACTAAAAACAATAAATAAATAAATTGTGATAGTTAGACTTAGAGAGTGTACCACTGTCAAATGTAGTGGGGTATTATGTCTTAAGAAATTAAGTGGAATATTCTTGAATACCTCACCAACCAATGTTAATAAACACCACAACATGTCATAGTAAAGTTACGATTGGTAAATTTAAAAAAGAAAAAGAAAAAGGAAGGGTTCAGACCAAAATATGGACCACCTGAAATTTCATGGGACTATCTGAAATAAAACCCCTGAAAAAATGGAAAAGATTTAACACTGTACTACTACACAGTGATAATTCTTTATTTGGGTAGCAAATATGTGCTTAAAATTTTCATTTAAAAGTAATTTCATGGAAAATGAGTACACATATTTGTAAACTGGTTAACACCAATTATTAAAAAATTTACATCCAATTGTCAAATTTGTATTCAACAGCTGAGTAAATGTACAAAAGACCAAGATAGTAAAACCCACGCACATTTCTAAATATCATTTCTATGTGCATTTATTACATTTTGGATCAGTTTTTGAAAACAAATCACTGAACACTACAGCAGCTGTCATATGGCCTTACGTAAGTTAATAAATACTGACTTTTTTAATGGTAATGGTAATGTAGCATGACCAGAGGTTTTAAGTACCCAGCTGTTATACTATTAGTCTGAGATCAATCACTACAGCAATTCATGCAATTTTTACCCATCTTATAATCTCACTGATAGTTATTCAGTAAATAAATATTAAATTTTGTTACACAAATTAATACTCAAGTATATATATATCTGTGACTCAATCGTTATGTGTTATAACTGCCTTATGACCTACTTACAATGCAAGCACCTAGGTGTATATAAATCACAACCAACAGTGCACTCCACCTTCTACAATAGTTGTTTAAATTTACAATACAACACTTCGAAATTGGGTTGATGTTGGTGATCCGCTTTGAAATCTTCCAAATCTACTTGTGTGCAAGCCAACACACAATCATATGCAGGCCTGCACAAACTGTACAAACAGTCTTTTAGTTTGTGTATCAGTTATGCAAATTTACTTCACGTAACTGACTGGCTGTTTGTGTAAAAGTCACTGAATTAAGTTATCTTGAGTACAAACACTGACTGATTTTCAACATGCCTGACATGCCGCCAATCTGAGATCAATTCCTGTTAGGTAACTACTTGTTTCTGATGCTGACATAACCGTTAATTAAAAATGTGTTGAGTGCATTGTAAATATTATTACAAAAATATTTCATACTGCCCAGAAAAATATGGAAGAGCCCAAAATTACATTCAAAGACAACCATTACAAACTTTTAAGGACAATACCGATTAATCTGCTGCGGCTGGGTAGTGAACTTGGCTGTAAAAGGGAGCAGTTCATGAGTACTCATAAATCAAAATGGTGTCAACCTCCCTCTCTCAATATCTATCTCAATAGCATACATGCAAGAATTATGCTAGTTGTGGAACACTGGCTGGAACCAGATATATCACAGTAAATGAGTAAGTCATGGAAGTTACATGTAAATCAACATGTAAAATAAACAACAAATAAATTTGGAAAATACATAAAAAGTAGTCTCATTGGTATTGTTATACATTAAGAAATTATTTTGGTGTATATATTAAATAAATTTATTTGCTATAGTTTCAGTAAGCTTGATCGCATAATTTATTTTAAAATCTATTTCAAAACTGAAAACACCATTGTTTTTTCAAATTCAGCACCTAAGGTTCACTCAAAACATTGTTATTAACTATTTTGTTGGCATCAGACATATTTTTAATTAAAACAACCCAAACTGAAATGTCACTAATGTGGTTAACTCTATGTATATTGATTTTGTTATTGTTGTTTTTATTGGATTTTTTTTCCCGCTAACTCAGGAATATAATAAAACTATTATGGCCTACTAAAGACAGATACTTTAAATTGTACCTGATTAAGAAATGATAAGTTAGAATTAGAATCAAGTAAAAAAAAAAAAAACAACAACAAAAACTAAACAAATTAACAGTCTACATATTAACAAACAAAACATTTATGTAATTATAACATTTGTTATAATAACCATTCCATTGGCATCATAAAATTACAATACTAAGTTATTGGGGTCTAAATACTGCAATGATCACAGTATAAAATTAGTTTTGACAGTTAATCAGTCAACTAAAACAGGAAGTAAAATTTTCATTATGATTATGGCATAGACCTACTTAAAATGTTCTAAGTTCAACATAAGATAAAACATTAAAAAACATAGATACTGCACTAATATCTACAGTATTAAAAATCG
Source organism: Peltospira smaragdina (assembly GCA_032361425.1). Classification (NCBI taxonomy): domain Eukaryota; kingdom Metazoa; phylum Mollusca; class Gastropoda; order Neomphalida; family Peltospiridae; genus Peltospira; species Peltospira smaragdina. The sequence continues at coordinate 4,606 of JAUTBW010122365.1, read as the reverse complement.
CAAGATAACTATATTAGACACAAACCGTTAAAAATATGCTACAGAAATAAAAACAATTTTTACAAACCAACCTGGGACATTTGAGGTCGGGGGCTGAAATCTTTCATATCGACACATTGTGGACTCAGTTGATTTAACAGGTGACAAATAAGTGATCCGTCTCGTAGAGCTTGAGCTAAATCAAATGCATTTGCATCTAATCTTGTAGCTTTGTGGTCGTCTGGTAAAATCTGGCATCGAACGAGCCAGTCAACGCACTGTCGCCACTCGTCAGCCATTTTGGGAATTTCTTCCTCTTCCTGCCTCGTAACAGAGATGTATCAATAAAAACATAAAATATAATTGAATATTAATAAATATGATATAAAATAACTTTATTAAGCTTGAAACAAATAATAAGCTATATTATAAATAATTATTTAGAATAAATTTAGAGCAATAAAATTCGAAACTATTATCAATAACTAATAGCTTTGTCAGGTTAGTTACAGATTTCACTTCCGGTTGTATTTCGTAACCAGGGACAGGTGCTTGAAAATTAGGTAAAACAGTTAATTCATGCACAAAACTGGATATTGAATTTGACAAATTACAACTATATATTTGAGGGACATGTAAGTATATATTTTTTCATTCATACCCTACAATTCTGAATGTACATTTTCTACTGACAGTGAATGAATGATCATTAGGCCTACGTCTTAAATCTTCTAAACTCAAACTCTTGAAACTGGTATAGTACCGTCACATTGTTTCGATCGACACGTTTTCGATCGTCCATTAGTAATATCAGTTGCGCGATAATGCACGAGAAATGACATCAATCTTTAAAACCATAACAGTTCAATCCAACAACAGATGAAATCCATACTACAGTCAAATATTTACTTTACAACGTCTCGGTCAGAAAGCGTTACATAGGTAAATTTGTTAGCATGTCTACTTCCGGTAGGGTGAAAAGCAGTGAAAGCAGACGTGACAGTCACAGAATATTTTGCTGGTAACAATTACTGATCATTTAGATGTAGGTTATTACTAATATAGTATATTATTTTTAATCGTTGTTACTAAATGAAAATAACGATCGCATACAATGCAATTCCATAAAAAATTTTTCTGAAATAACATTTTATTGGGGGTTTTCCTCATTTTATCGGTAGTAAATACTTTCTGATTCAAAAATATTTTGTTATTAAAGTTCATGTATGATCAGATACGTATTAAACACGCTGTATGTTAAATAGGACGGTTCCTGACCTAAGACGGCTTTTGACCGATAAGGATACCATGACCTTTGATACACCAGTCGTGGGGCACTGGCTGGAGCATGAAAAAGCCCAACGGGTCCACCATGTGAAATCAATCCAACGACCCACAGCACGACCATGAGCGAACATACTTACCACTGGTGAAAGTATGAATGACGCAATCCACCATCAGCATTTAGATTAGGCTACTTCAGTCGTTCAGAAGTTTTATTTAATAATATTAATTTAAAAAAAAAAAAAAAAAAATTATATATATACAAACCTGAGATTACCTGCCCGTAATTAAAAGCATTCTTTGCTAAATAATAACTGATTACCCTTAATTTGTTTATATAAACTTTAAAATCTGAAATGCCGTTACCGTCTTTAACATTGACAGTTCAACACAGATTTCCCCCCTCCAACTGAACATTACTGAAAGATTCGCTTCTACATGAGAAAATGACATTTGCGTGTCATGGATGGGTAACAGTCGAGTTTGATCATGTGACTTGCGTAAAAATGGAGGCTATTGACAAAATGGCAATAGTCAATATGTAGTGTTTGTATGATACATTAGACGTTGGATTCTCTCATTTCCATAAGCAAAACATGTGGATCAAACCAGAAGAAGTTTTGCTTGCGAATGCACTATGGTAAATTTCAAAATATTGATTATGTTTTGTATTAATTTAAGTATGTAATCAAAACATTCCCAACGATTCCGATTGCAACATAGATAAATTATAAAGTCATAACTAGTGCTCAGTGACACTGACAGTTGATTGACCTATCATTATTATTAGGCCCGTACCCCCCCCCCCCCGCGCTTCAGTATTAAGACAATTAGTGTACAAACTATTCTAGTTTGTTGTTTTTTGTCTGTCTTGTTTAATAATTATTATCCTTATTCACTGGGTAAATTATTTCAATCAGTTCTATCCATAAAATGTTCCGGTTTCATATGTCTTTCTCATACGCATTATAAGCGGACATTTCTATATTTACGGTATCCACTACTATTCTCTTAACGCTTACCTTAAATATGGTAGAGATTGGCAAAGTCCAACAAAAATTTCTCAAACAGATTGTCAGATCCCCGGAGACGACGGTGCATATACTCTGTGAGGTGCAGATCAAACTTTTGTCTCCAGGTGATGGGTGCTGGGGAGCTGCCTTTGTTGGTACACGCATTTACAAATAAGTCTTAAGGTTACGGTTAGGTTTTTTAAGTCGGGTCTTGCGGTTAGGTCTTAGGAATAGGGTTAGGTCTTACGGTTAGCGTTAGGGTTAGTTTCTTATAAACTTACCAACAATATTCTCACTGTGGTTGACAGTCATGTGCGTATACCCTTTCGCACTATCACCGAGTTTAAATGGACTGCCCAACAGTCTGTAATTATCTTGCTGCCAGCTTTGACATATTTTTCAATGATAGAAACCAATGTGTGCCCATCCCTACTTTCTACAGGTACCAGAAATACCCCCATTGTCCATCAACAATTCTATCTTGGTTGTACTTGCGCTTTCCAAATTTGGCTTCATCAATCTCGACAGTGAGATCGACTCTACCAATCTCTGCACAAAACTTGCTCTCAACAACAGCTGCGCAAACCTCACTGCAGTAATTGTAGTAGTCTGCTACAGTTTCTCTGCCAGTTTTGAGTATGCAAGTGTCATCAGTGTTGGAATCATCATCGGCAGAACTAACTGAAGTTTCTTTTATGGCAGATTTATAATTGAATTGCTCTATAAAAAAATTAATTAATAAAATACTTTTTCTAACGATAAATTTGACCCCCCCCCCCCCAAATCAACTAGACTGTCTTAAAGGAACTTGATTTTTTGATTGCTTACACTTTTTCTTATTACACTGAAATCTGTAATCTGTTGTTTTCTTACTTTTTCGCTTTATTTCATACAGTTTCGACAATTGTCATTACATGTAGGACATTGTACAGAAGTTGGCAGTAATTTTCTTTCTTGACAAAATTTTATTGTCTTTTTGTTATTGGCCAAAATTTCTCCCAACCTTATCAAATTTAATTCCAATTTTTTACCTTTTCTTTTTTCACATTCCCCAGATGTTCCATCCCCTGTACTCTTAAGTTTTTGAATACCACTCCCGAACAGTTGAGACATAACTATAGCTACACTCTTACCAAGCAATATGCAATGACAAAACTATCACATTTCATTCATTCTTTTTATACACTCAATGAACAATTGGTCAAATTTATTCTGCACTTTAATTCAATTTCTCAACATTCAAGTGATACACACATTTCACGTTGATCATGCATCTCATACAATTCGCTTAGTAAGTAGCTATTTTACGAAAATTAATTATTTATATATTCCATAAAAGATTGGACACTTAGTACATATCACCCACAGTTCATTGCCCTAATCCGGAAGTACTAATTCTTCAGCCTCCAATTGACTACTACTATTTATTCAGTAGTCGCCAAGTCCATTATAGCGTAATCGGTTAAGCGCTTGGTCAAAGATGCTCGTAGTTTGTTCTCGAGGCTCCTGGTTTGAATCTCAATGTAAGTGTTGATCACTCTGTGTGGTTTCTGAAATAAATAAAAGTATGTACAAAAGGTGAGTAAAATGGGAAAATGGTAAGGTGCATAACAAGACAGGAGGGAATTTTTTAAATTACAATTTTGTTCTTTCTTTATTTAACCCCACAAAAGCCATGCCCCACTTTTCTTTATAATCCCCATAAAAAATCTCTTTTTAGAACCTTCGATACAGAGGGTATGGATCGAACTCGTTCCTGATCTAACTTTGTTTTGTCCAGTGTATGAAGTGTGTACTACGTGTGTGTGTTTCAGGGCAGCCGAACAGAGCAGGAGCGCCGGTTGCTGGAGAGCTCGACGCTGTACGTGGGTAACCTGTCGTTCTACACGACGGAGGAGCAGATCTATGAGCTGTTTGGCCGCACAGGGGACGTGAAGCGCATCGTCATGGGGCTGGACAAAGTGAGGAAGACCCCCTGCGGGTTCTGTTTCATCGAGTATCCTTTCTGTAGCACCCACTGCTTGTAACTCATTAATGTTTAACTAAACCCAGTGTTCCCTGTAATGTGGTGAGGTATAGCAAAATAAACAATTTGGGGGCACTTTCACCATTTCCAGGGCAAACATCTTTTACACCAATGACCCAGAATTAAGGTTTGTCAGAAGTCAAGCTTAATGCTTAAACACGACTGAACCGTGACATCTTTTTTCAATTAAAAAAACCAAACACTGAATCCATAAATTTGACTTGATTTGACTTGACGTTTTGTGGCTTTGGTCTTCCGCAACACCAATTACCTTCCGCTGCCATTGTGAGGATATGGATGTGCT
>JAUTBW010122254.1:0-14579 GCA_032361425.1 Peltospira smaragdina | reverse complement strand
GAGTTTGAGATTGTTTTCGTGCGTATAAAACTAATTAGACTCTAAGTAGTTTTATAAACACGAAAACAATCTCAAACTCGGCAGACCCCCAACTCAACGCCGGAATCCGAGTGCAGACTATTAGCGATTGAGACTGAAAAAAAGTTTTATGAGCACGGGCCCTGGTCTTTGAATACGTAATGTCATGTACTACTGTGCAGCAATTGTTTATGAAAATTGTTCATACAAATTTGTTACAACAGTTACTGTTAAAATACTTAACCACTTCAAAGCTTGTTGGGTTACAGAATAGAGAGAATAACCAGTTAATTACACTTGATCCTGTTCAGGACGAATGGGAAATTTTAATATGAATAGGTTGTATTTTCTGATGATAAACCTTATTATGTTAATCATGTTTCAATAAAACCATGGTGGTTGGGATATAGAAATCAAAGTGGTTAGTATTTTGAACGGCCCATCGCCATAATTCCAGTTTTAATAAAATGTATCAGTAATGAAATGTGCTTATGTAGGCCGTTACATATATGAAGCGTATTGCTGTAAGAGTGATAGTATTAGGAACAAATAAAATAAACATACACTTTCAAGTAAGACAATGCACTGTGATTGTTTTTTTTTTTTTTTAGATCTTTAAAGATCATGTACATGTTTGCTAATTCTCTGGATCAAGTAATATTCACATACCAAGCACCAGCACACGTATGAGTACATATAAACAGTAGTGAAAACCCAACTGTTTACCTCATTTTACGAGATTGCTCATTTTTGTATTAACTCGACTGCATGCATCTATCTCTGAGGTTTTGACCGTCGTGTAGCAGAATCATTAAGTAGTCATCAGTCTCAATTCACTGAAGCCTCCCGAGTTGGCTTCAACAATGTCTAAATGTAAATTAAACATATCTTTGACACGCTGTTGATTCCCGTCACGTAGCCACTAAGGTGTTTTCTACATTAAACGTCAGGGGCCGTATTCGCAAAAGGGTGTAGATTTACGTTCGAAACTTACTAAATCAACGTCTAACCACTGGTCCATGACGCCAAAGACGCTACTTTCAGCCAATGATCAGACGTAAAAGTTACATTACGTGTGAGTGTAACTTTACACACTTTTGTGAATAAGGCCCCTGATACCGACATAACCGTTAAATAATAATAAAATTATTATACTTCTCTGGGCTATCCAGTTGTGTACATGTCCAAGGAGACAGTAGTCGGAATGCTTTAACAGCAGCAAGCCATGTTACTTTGAAACAAACAACAAAAACACCAATATAGTATCACATATATTCTACATAGATGTGGTATATTTACAGAATATTGTTGATCAATCCTGATCTCGAACATTACATTTTGATTGTGACTGGACAACCATGAAGACGGTTATGAGGAAAGGTCAACAGAATGGTCACAAATCTCCATTAAGTACACCAGGAGGAAAGTGAAGCTAATGTTAATGTAACATTGAGCAAGTTAGAGCTGAGTGGCTGATGTTCCCACTATCACATATCCTAAACAACAAAACGCAAGTACCCCTGTCTGTCAACTAACCAGACTAAACTTCGTCAACAGCTTCCATACTATAGCTAATGAATACATAACACAAGTATACTTGATTCAATTCACAGTGTGTGCTTGAACTGAACGTAAAACTATCTGAAAAATTAAACATGGCTCATGCTGGTAGCTTATTATTTTGGATTATATAATGTAGAATACATAACATTATTTTAATGATGGGGAAGTGGTCAAAGGTTTTGGTTTGATTCAAAGTGTAGTTCTCAGCCAATGTGGATCATTCTCAACAATCTCAATCAGTGAGCCACTGACTTTTATTTGAAGTTGTTCGTACATCTGACCCCAATATAACCACTGATAAAAATGTAAGCACTGTTAAATAATAACATCTAGAGATGTCTAAAGTCATTAAATAATTTGTTATTTTAAAACTACAGATGCTAATTTAGTTAAGTTCTCATTTAAAATGAAAGAAAGTAATTAAGAACAGAAAAAGTTCTTAAAAACAATGTTTAACAAAGTAAAAATACCTTAAACAATGCACCAGGCTTAAAACAAAATAAAATTAAGTGCATGAGTCAGGAAGATCATTTACTCTCAAATCCATCTTAGCTGACAGGACTTCTTGCTAATTCTCCCAAATATTTACAATACTTACCAGAGCATGGACATGAGCTGTCTATACCTTTGTTCAGGGTGCAACTGAAACTGGTATTAGTTAATCAGTCTTACTGAAACATTTATCCTAATGAACCATTATTAAAGCAGTAATTGTATACTCAGCATTCACTGTAAAAATTTTTTTACAGGAAATTAATATCAATTAAGCATTCCAAATTGTACCTTTCAGTTAAGACAGTGGATAACTTTAAAACATTAAAGCAGTCACAGTGTGTGATAGTTTATGCTCTAAACTTGCCTGCACCAAATGTATATTAAAGCACATTGTTCTATAAAAAAATTTCAATATCATTACAACATTCATAATCTGGTAAAAAAAACATTAATAGAAAAAATAACAAAGAACTATCTGTACTTAACAGTTAAAGCAGTAACAATACAACAGGTAATTTACAGATTAATACAGAATAAAGTTACTTATCTTTGAATAGGACAATTGGGACTACGCCTTTGCTCTCCAAGTATTTTCTGCTTCCATTAACATCAAAAACTATTTTTATTATTGCATGCATAAAATATTCTGAACCAATATAGCCAGTCTGATACTGAGAAGTCAACATATACAAAAACTTCAGCAAGTTTTTTGTATTCGGCAGATGTCAGATGACATTTTAAATACTTTAAAATTTACATTTTAGATTTCTAGTTTTAAAAGACCAAACTTGACTAACATATCCAATAAATCTTTGCTAATAACAAAACATTTTTGGTCCAGCTTAAAACACGCATGAAGAGTATTTCACAAACATGAATACAGAATTAATGTGTCCGTCCAACTAAGAAATTAAAACAAACATGCCACTGCTCCTTTACTTGCAGAGCATTAAACAATAAATACAGAGATCACGGGTCACAAGTAAGTTGCATAAAATGAAGTAGCCATACAAAATATACACAACAGAAGGCAACAGCAGCATACCCCAGCTACATCTCTTCATACAGACGGTTTCAGTGCACAGCCCATCAATGGCTGATAATTACTAGCTTGTCAACAGTTGAAAACATGTACTTCTACATCTAAAAACAAGGGCATGCCTGTAAATGAAGTCATGCTTGATTGTATATAATAATACAAGTGTTTATGTACGTGTTCATAGGAAAGAGTGTTGTATTAGCATGTGTCATAATTCACTGATTGTATCAATGAGACCACAATTCAATGTTTCAATTTGTTTTGCTTGCTTATTTTATTGTGATCAAATCAGATCTGACACACAGTAGGGTAACTTGCAGTGTTAAAACCAATACTTATCACTGATCCTATCTCAAGAGGCTGTCATATTAACATGCATTGTTGCACACTTCCTTGTACGATGTCAAAATAATCTAAAATATTCTATATGCATCTTGAATCATTCTGCATTTGACTAGAAAATAAATGATGGTAGTTTTATGATGGTGTAACTTACATGAACTCTATGCACACTTACACATGTATGTTTTAACTCTATAGATACCATAGGCATGAATTTCACTCCACAACAGCATATATATAGTGGTCGCTTATGGAACTTTTTTAATTACCCGTATTGCATTGCCAACATCCTCTTTTGTTATTTGTCACTGCAACTCAAACGATTTTTAATCAGTTAACAGTTTGAAGGAAACTGCACAAACCAATGAATTCCAATATGAGAGGCTCATTTAACATTACATTTCACCTAACAACTTGCTCAGCAAGTGGATACTTATTTACAAACGTAAATCCAGCAAACAGTTCATAAATAACAAATTACTTTGTTCTAGACAGATACCAAGAACTGAAGATCAACAACACCCAAATTATTTTCTTTTTAAAAAAACCTGGTATTAAGTGAAATTATTTCACTTATTCCATACTGATACACAATGTTAAACTACAATTTTTAAAAGCTGTTACAGGAAAATTATATTTGGTCCAATTTTTAATGATGGGAAAAGAGAAAAATAGAAGTAAAAGTAATAAAGTAACATTTTATGTTGAAACTTCATGCCAGAGCAGCTTCAATGTTTTCCATGTATATACAAATTCTAATCATTCACATTAACAACAGCTTCACAACTGAAGACTACTGTTCTGTACTAAGAGCAACACCATAACACTGGCTCGTGTTGGAACAGTCACTACATTAATCCAACAGTTAAATTTTTATCACTGGTAATGAATGTCTTTGGTTTGTACTCACAGCGAAGATGTCTATCTGCACCCATAAAACATTAGGTTATACCCCTGGTAGAGTTATGCAAATCACAAATAGATGACTCCTTTAAATGTTAAAAATGTGTTCATCTTATTCTCCTACGGTTAAAAAGGAAACAACTGCCACACTTTAAACCAATTTGAAGTGACTAGTAGTTTTTGGTATTCATTTATGTAATTCCTCCACACCCCACCCCACCATTCTTTTTACAGATGTTTTGCATTAAGATTCTAAAAATAAAACTAGTTTTTGTTAATTTTCTGTCTGCAATGTTTTGTAATGACTTTTGAATTGGACTTTAATACAAACTTAAGATGAGATTTTAATGGAATAAACTAAACTTCTCCTCCATCCAAGACAAGCATGAGCTAGACACTAGGTACAGAACAGTAATCTTGGCTTGTTAAAACTGGTGCCAGCGACTGTTCAATCAATGTTTATCATACACAACTTCATTCAGGAAACACATTTTAAATGTTCAAGCTTGTACAGTGTTATTTTTCAAATTCTAGAATTAATTAACAGACAAAATGATGCCCTAAAATGTCTCAACTCTGCATCCAGAGGGGTCATAAATGATCAAATTGACAAAAACATACTACACTGTTACACACTTGTGCTGCCTCGGATGAAGGCTTGCCCACACTTTCAGCTGGGTTCAGTTTTCAGTTTTTTACACCTACTGCGTGCGCCGTCCTCCATGTCTGAGCTCTCAGACTCAGACCCACCATCGAATGCAGAGATCTGCCCACCCTTTAGGTTCACGGCTCCCGACGGCTGCGATACAAACTGACCAGTTGATCGTGACTTTTCCAGTGCTCGAACTGCAATAAATAAACATAGCTCAAACTGCAATAAATAAACATATAGTTCAAACTTCACAAAATAAACATGTAGCTAAAACTCAGGGTTGGAAAATTCCTGTGCCCAGATGCCTATGGCTACCAGATTTCAGTACTGGGCAATCAGTTTTGCCCATGCTGAACACCCAGCGGGATACCAGATTATTTTATTTTATTTTTAACAATTCTCAAACTCAGGGTTGGAAAAATCATTTGCCCGGATGCCTGCGGCTACCAGATTTCAGTACCAGGCAATCAGTTTTGGCCATGCTGAATGCCCAGTGGGCTACCAGATTATTCTATTTAATTTTTAACAATTCTTAAACCTAACTAACTTGAAAAATAATTATTTTTTCTTTTTAATATAACATCAAAATACCACTTTTGTAAAGGTGTTCGGCCTATAAACAGGTAAGTCTGATAATGAAATACACAAAAACTGATCACTAATGGAAACAACACTGCTAGGTACAGTGGTCTTTCCAAGCATGAATTTTGAAATGTGCAGTAAAATTTTCCTAAAATTACGAAGTCTCTTACCTGTGGATGTTAAGTTTATTTATTAGAAATCTACCAGTTATAGGTAATACTGTACCAAATCATGTGACTGGCAGGTCAAAGTTGAAGGTGTACCATCAAAATTATAAGGATAAAATGCACCTACAGCTGTGATTGGTGGATACATGTCTGTTTGTGTAAATAGTGTGGCACCCTCCCTGTCAGTCACCTTTTATTAGTTGAATAATTATTACACAGGTGACAGGTGGTAGTTGTTGACCCCAGAGGTGGCAGTAAACAATGCACCGGACATTTTGTGCAAACTGGATGGTTGCCACTGTAAACTTCCTGTAAGTTCATAAAATGCTATGACCCCGTATTTTCTTTGAATATTAATGAATGGAAGTGGGAACACTCTCTGTGGGTATACTGCTCTGACAGCTTGATACGTTGCTTCTGTTACTTTTATTAACAAACGTTAGCATTACAGCCAATGTAATTTAATTTGGTCCAATCACACCTTAAGTCTACATCATTAAAACAATGTTAGAGATAGAAAAACTTAACACCATCAAAAGAGCTAAATATGTTAATGATTGCTGATTAACTTTATGAGACAAAACATAAAATGATTTACCATCAGATATAAAGTATTGTTTTGAATTTTAAATTTGATTAATTTTGATTTATTTTTAGCACTGATTTATTCACATACATTTACAAAGGGTGACAAGTGCTTTTAACCTACAGGTAACACATAAACCTAACAAAACTGGCTAATCTTATTGAAGTGCAACTAACAGTCAGTTTGTGTAAACTTTATTGCATGGTGTTAATCAAATACTTTTACCAATTCAAACTTTGCCAAATCATTTTATATTTATTTAATGACACACTCAATAAAATTTTATTAATGAGTATACATTAAAACAAATATTACAATTAAAAAACCCAATGATTTAATTGTTAGGGATTGATTGCATACGATGGGCACTTAAACTACATGCCTACATCTGTGGGGATAGCTCCAATATACAGAACAATAGAAATACATGGCAGTCTTTAGCACTATATTGAAACCGTACAGGTAACTGGCTATTATTCCACAAGTGATTATCAAATATTTTGTCTTTTTGATTATTAATACTGTGATGTGTTGGGTAATTTTTTTTCCATATGCACCAAAATCCATGTTTTCTATGTGTAAAATTCACATATGACCATTTGTATTTGAGAAAGGAAAGAGCTTACGAAATAATACAATAACATAGGTTATACAATTTTAGGATAAATGTGAACAAAAAATTACACACATGCAATTATTTACCTAATTAACTGCATCAATATTCATAGTAAATGCCTGCACTGAATAAATGTTAAACTGGTATGTTTTATTTTATCTATGATTTTGTGATACTTAAATAGGCTTGACCACATAAAAGAATAATACTAAAAAACAACAACTTTAATGTACAGAAGAAATAGGCTAGTATGTTCATCCTTACTATTTTTACATTACAGCTTGAAAGGTTAAAACAGATAACAACAGAAAAGGATTTACAAGACATACCTATTGGCATACTACCGTATGTTGATTAATGAAAATAATAACATATCACTATCTCTGCATTGCCTCCTGATAATTTTATTCAACACTGTACATGCATCCTGCTATCTTGGCTTTACTGTCAAAACACATTTGAAGATCACCCATAATGCAATAATCTAAATTAATGGTGGTTAAATGTACAACAGGATTTCGAGATGGAACAAACAGATAAAGACAATCACTCCATCGTTTCATTCGCATCTAGCATTGCACACTTAGAAAGTATATACATATTTACACAATAAGCAACTGTCAACTCAAGCAGTCATAAATACATTTGCATGTAATGTTTGAATTAAATATTAGATTTTGTTTTCAGTTTGTCTTCAACACCTTATTCATCATCTGAAGGTGTATTTTTGAAGCTCTCTTAGCACAACAATTACTTAAATTTCTCTTAAGTGATGATGTTATATATCAAATTATGTTGTGATGTTATCACTAAGAGAAATAGATGTAATCACAACATTAAGAGTTTATCAGAAAAGCATGCCCCTGGTCTGACATCTGCAGTAAACTGAATCACAAACTGTCACATTATGTACACACTTATTTCTAACATTTCACTGCTAGCCCTTCAGCTCAACAGCTACTCACATTTGTATCTATCAGAAGACATGCAATTCTAAAATTACCATTATGTTTGTTGGGAAAGAAACATAAAAGGGAAAGATTAAAATTGCTGTACTTCTATCATTACTGGACGAAGAGTTTGTGATGTGTAGTACCTAGAACGTAGAATATCAGCACAAACTGTGAATACATGATTTAAATTATATAATGGCTCTAAATGCTGCTGTCAGAAACAGTTTTAAATTCTTCCCCTACCACTGACAGTAACCTGTCCTGCTGTTACTCTTCTTGCTTCTAGTGGTTCAGACATAGTGTTCATCACATTACTTCAGTTTGTCTTAATGCTCCGTAAAGAACATCAACTTTCCATAATACCTTAGATGATTCAGTGTAATTGTAACAGTGTCCTTTCAAGTAACTGTATTATCTGTAACAACTGCTATGCTTTTTGGCGTAAGGTGCTACAATCAAGATATTACTTAACAATCACAACATGAGACCACCACATATTACAAATGCATAGAAGCTGCAGTATTCAACTACATGATGTAATTTTACAATAAATAAAACATATGCCCGTAAAACATAAAACTAAGACCATCAACCACTGCAAGTGATAAATCTAACAAATATTTTTGATATTTTTGACAAACTTTTTAACTGTTGTCAGTCAGTTATATCAATTTTCCTTTTATTTGAATGACATATAATATTATATTAATATATATCAGACAATGAGCTTGTATCTATTAATAGTGTTTCATTTCCATGTTTAACATTCATATTTGATGTCAACTGTCACCATTTATAGGCCAATTTAACATTATGCTCATCAAACTTTTCAAAAACAAGCTTTTCCACAATTCCCAATTTAATACACTTTTCAGCATAAAATGTTGACCATCATTAAGGTCAATTAATTAATTAATATGCACACAACACATTTTAACCAAGGGTCAGGAACATTTGTAAACAAAACTTTTGTAGCTCACCAACGAGGATTACCGTATAACCTGAAATTTTCGTGGGTTTTCATTTTCGTGGTTTTTGAGGGTAAGTCGTCAGCCACGATAATATAAATCCTCAAAAATATTGGCATAACTAAGGTTAAAACAAACGAAATCAAACAAGTCGATTTCGTCTTGGTCCGTGATCATTCAGCAATTTCCGAAGCACAAACAAGGTCCTTGACATAACGTTATTCAAACTCGATTTAGGCCCTATTTTCAATGAGATTTTATGAAATCATTTAAATATTCCTTTTAAATCACAATTATTTGGAATAAGATCTAATTAACAAGTTACCATTAAAAATAAAAGAACAAAATTTAATGGTAAACACTGCGCATGCGTCAATTAACAGGCCGGTCACAATCAGATTGTTACTACTCGAAACCCGATAGACACAGTGTGTGCGAAAGTGTTTCATTACTGTGGCAATAAACATCGATGATGCAAGTTTGTGGCATTTAGTTTAAGAGATCGTTAACGAAAAAAATCACGACTAACCAATTTCATCATTATTTTTGAAAGATGGACATAAAGTTTTATATCGCTAATACGTATGTGACTGATATGGTGTCGCTAGCATTTTATCATTTACAGTATCCAGCACTACATCCACCAACTCAACAACAATTCTCACACGAATTTTAACAAGGCTTTATACAAATACAAGAGAGAGTAATCGGCACAAACCAATAGGCTAGACAACTGCAAACAAGTGGTTCATTGTTCAACCTAAACTTTGGCGATATCAAATAGTGGTAACTGGAGGCCATCATTCATTTCATAACAAACAACAAAACAAAACCACATGAATCTTGAAACTCGTATATCCTAATACACGAAAATTAAAATCTACATTTAAATTTATTTAACCTCAAAAATAAAAAACCTCGAAATGTTTTTAGTCCCCAAACCACGGAAATTTAAGACCACGAAAATTTCAAGTTATACGATATGGAAAATATCAACCTCGTGACATTTATCGGTATTTGTCTCAACAGAGCCTCGACAAATATTGATTAACTAACACTTGGTTGAAATTTTCCATATTAAAATACACTCGTGACGAATCCTCTATTTATTACCTTTTGCTTTGTAGAGTTCAGTGAGTGATGTTTCCCAAATTCTGCTTTCAGCTACAGAATTGTTTGTCATATTAGGCTTTCCAATCCCAAGAAAAAATGCTCCAGTTTGATACTGTTTGAAAAATGTGTCAAAATCTGTCTGGTTGTATGTCTGATAAACAAATTGGCCTAATTTGTTTGTTTTAGATGCCCAGTTAATCTGAAAACCATACAAGAGAAAGAAAAATGAAAAAAAAAATCCATTTCAAAATCGTATTAAGACCTGATCTAACCTTAGAAAACAAAGTGAAATGATTTAGGTCATTAATAAATAATTATTCAATTCTAGATGTGTTTCTGGAGGTGTGTGTGTGTGTGTGTGTGTGTGTAAGAGAGAGAGAGATATACAGAGAGAGAGAGAGAAAGTGAGAGACTGTTCCAATCCCTACTACATATACAGCTATATTTAAATAGTACCAGATATGTTCATTTAACTTTTATAGAACAATATAGAGCTATATTTTATAGAACATTATTTGAATGATTTCATTAAATTTGAGTATAAATAACATATATTAAGTAGTTTATCTAGTAATTACATCTCACAATGAATTCATTAAACATAACCATATAATTTATGATGTTATAATGCAATTTATCTTATATCTTAAAATTAAATTTTCACCTTTTTAAAAATATATAAATATTTTATTACAAACAAGGTGCAGATGTGTCTCATAAGTTCTTCCCATGCCATAAAACTATTACTAAAATATGTTAATAGCAGCACTAAATAAAACAATTTCTTTCCTTCTTCTTTCTATAAGTGAACATCAAAATAAGTAGATCTATTCACCCCTGTGACTGGATCTTTGAGTGTGGTGATGGAGCCATCTTGAGAAAAACCGAACAAAAAGCCGGATGAACATGACTGGAGACTTTGTGAATTAGCAACTAACTTGTAACCTAAAAGAAAACCAAAAATACATTTTACAGTAATAAGCTAAATTCCATACTGATGATACCATCGTCTGAAAGACCACACTTAAGCGGATGTTTGGGTTTGAACTGATAAACAACTCAGTAGGATTTATAATCCATAATTATTATCTTATAATGTTTAATGTGTTGTTGCATATTTAGATACTTCCTAAATATGTATATGAAACAATGCCTTTAATAACCATCAATTAAATTGCAGTGAAATAGTAGTGTTTGTGTATTTCATTTTTATTATATCAGTGTAGTATATGCTGTATGGATATGAAAAGTGGAAATTAAAAGATTGATAATGGCTTATAAAAATAGCATCCTACCTCATGACGTTTTTGCACAAAAAAATTCACACGTTAACGCATGCAGAAAAATTATTAAATCACCAGATATTTGGGGGATATGCTCTATAATTAAAAAAATATATTAATAAAAAATAATTTAAAAATAAATAAAATATATAGATAATGATGCACTTACATAGTCTTAAAGATGTTTTAGTTGATATCAGAAACAGTTTTACTGTAATATAATAGCATTAACTTTCTCAAAAACAATCTCATACTGACTGTGCATCATATGATCTCTTACAGCTTAAAAATACTCCAACACTGAGTTCTAAAGAAAAATGCAGAAATCTTTATCTTAAAGTGTAAATACATAACTGTTATTTACAATAATCATGTTATAACAACCTGACAAGTCTGGAGGTGAGGCCTTTAGTTCATCCCAAGCTTGTTGTACTTCTTTTGCCAAAGGGAGATTACCCAGGGCATCAAGAGCGAGAGAGAGGAATTCACGTTGTTCAATCCAAGAAGATACTGCTGCCATTACATTTTTTGCTGTAAAATAAATTACAATAATTGAAATTTTAATAAAACAAATACTATATATTCACTTTAGTATTTGTTTCTAAAGGCTTTCTGTTATTTAAACTAACTTTTAACATAATTCAATATTATTTTTAACTACCAGTATTCATAGAACAAATGCTAAAAATAATAATTATTTTAACACTGTTATAATTTGGCACATTCCTTGATATATTTTTTTCAAATCTTGCTACTCAGCTGTAAGAATTAGTCACCTTTTTACCTTGTTCTGACACCCAATAGCTGATTTATATTTCCTGCTTGGGTGTCATTAAAGATAGATTTATTCATTCATTAACTGTAAGAACCAGCTAGTTTATTATTGGTTAAATAATTATTTTTGTTGACAAAGCAGCTTTTTCTCTTTATATTCTACCACATTTTGACTACTGATACATTATAACTAATGTCATGTAGAAATTGTGCAATTTTCCTATAAATCCGGTGCACTGTGAAACGCTTAGGTAGCAATAAAACCTGTCAAATTACCTTTGTTTTTTAGCAATGGTCGAAACTTGTCATTGGTATAGTTGACTGTGTCATATACACTACTCAGTCCACATGTGTGTTCCCCTAACTTGAGAAGAAACCTGCTGGCATTGTAAACAGCAGGGTCAGTCATACTACAGGAACCTAAAATGAAAGGAATGTTATTTTAGCAGTAACATCTCATCTTTAATTATTATATGTTTTTTCTTTCATGCTTTCTCCATTGTTATTTAAGGATTAAAAAAAAGTACTTGAAAATATATTCATTTAATTTGTCCCTAAATTAACTTATATAACCATTTACATAACCACCATATTTAATTTTATTAACAGTTTATTTAATAAATAATAGAATTATGGTGAAAATTTATAAATCAGAAAACAGCAATTTTGATTACTGTGGTGGATGTACTATGAATCTGTCCACTGTGGTTTAATTAAAATGTCTTCAGTAATAATATAATGAGATTTGTTATCTACAATGAATATATTTTTCATTTATAATCAATATTTAGAGAAAGTAAGTCCTCTTATCTCTGATAATATGCTTTTAAGTGTGAAAATGTAATAATTTCACCTGTTTTCAAGCAAGCAGACCTGGCCCTGAAAAAGGCCCTCATCTCGGCAACTTTACGTGGGTCTGATCCTGCACCTTGGATCCATGTGTCCCCTATTTCTGTGGTAACCACTGGCAACTGAGATTTAACTCTCTGCACAGCAGCAACAAACTTTTCAAAAGTTGAGGCTTCTAGTTTTGCATTTGGAAACTGGACTCGCAAAATCTCATAATACGACAGAACTTCCTGAAAAATAAGAATTTTAAACAAAGAAAAATAAGCAAAGGAAATGGACAGCTAGGAATAAAACTGACCCTAAAAATAAACCCAACAAAGATTTTTTTAAATTATTATTTAATGATGCACTCACCACATTTTAATAACGGTTATATCAGCATCAGAAATAGTTTAATCAGAAGAATCACTGGTGCCTCACTGACAGGTATCAATCTTGGATTAACCACTTGTCAGGCAGGTGTTTCATTACTACTACTAGGCTAACCCCATCAACAAAAACAATCAGCAATGACAATCTTGACTACAGCAGATTACAACTGTGATGGATATATGGATTGGTAAGTAGCTCAGCGAGAAAATGTCTGCTCATGATCTGTTCTACCAAGTGGATAGGCTGACACTGAGACATTTTTCATTCCAGCCAGTGTTTCACACATGGTTTACCAGGCCATTGTATTTTCTGCTCTGACTATGGGATGTGCATATAACATATCCTTTGCTGCTAACTGGAAAGAATATTCTATGTGACAGCAGTGGGTTTCCTTTATGACTATCAGAATAGTCCTTTACCATGTCTGACAATATAACCATTAAAAAATGTGTTGAGTGTGTTGTTACATAAAACATTCCTCTCTTCAATCCAATCCATCTATCCATTCATCTAGCTTATGGATATAAATAAAGCCACTCTGTAAATAACTGGAAAACAATAGCAATAAGTTTGCATTCATCAATTTTATTATCATAGTTTTTTCATGATCAGGTATCATTAAACATTCATTCATTCATTTATTACTGAATCCTGTCGATCTTTAATTTAATTTTTAAATACAGTATGTATATGAAAAAATACAATAATGTATTTACTTACTGATTGATACATTTAACACACTGTTCATCAATGGGAATTTTCAGTGGCTGACTGACAGGCATAAATATACACATTGCACCTTAGTCACTTTCTTATAGGACTCAGCAGTCCACAGGTAAATAACCTTTAAATTGCCCAGTACAGAGTTATAATTTAAAAATTACATTGTCGATTTTACCATAATTTAACAATGGTTACAAATACAAAATACAAGCACTACAGTACCTGAATTACATATGTTAACCGTCACCATCAAGGTATATCTCCAAATGCTAAATACAAATTTCACCATTTTGTTTAAGCGAGGTGGGACTACCCGTGAAAGAAGATGTACTACCATAGATCATTTGTATGTGACCTAGATAGCGACCTAATAAGTTTGGTGTGGAGCATGCCAGTTAGACATAACATTACTGGATCGTGTTTTCTAAATAATATAAATATTATCGACATTGTAGCTGTAAAGCACATTATAAATTAGTTTGATACAAACCTGAACATTTTCTGGGGGTCCAGTGTTGTCAGTCCGAAATGCAAAACAAAGGGCGTGAGTTAAACCAGGGAAGGTGATACAGTTGTCTTTG
>JAUTBW010122143.1:0-14581 GCA_032361425.1 Peltospira smaragdina | reverse complement strand
ATTATACCACTGGCCTATCCTTGTCTGTATAAGCATACAGGAGCAGAATCTAGCTCATCAAAAGAGTAATATTAGACCATTAGACTATGCACATATGCCTAATGATGCAGTAGCAGATTTCAACCTATCAACACAAGTAGTGCCATTTTGATAGCCTCCCCAGCAGCTATCAGCAGGAAATATCTTATAGTATGTTTCTCAAACCCATGAGGCAGGCTGGTCAGATTGGATTACATTTGCAATGTAGATAACATATATACAGGCCACGATAAATGAACAAAAAGTTGTATACATGGTTTGGTAAATGGGGTCTGAAATAATTTAAAAGAAAAATTTTAAAACTTTTACAAATTCTATATAGACTCACCATCATCAAAATGCTGGTAGATACACTTGTAAACAAAATAAAAAGAGCACTGCCAGGAATGCTGCTGGTTTAGAATTATACAAAACTACATGTACTAGGAAAGGAAAGAATGTTTTAATTAACAATGCTGCACACATTTTATGTGTTATGTGGCATCAGGTATATGGTTAAATATTATTATGATAATGAGAAGAAAAACTTGCTAATGCAACATAGAATATTTTTTCTGACTGGGACTGGGAAACTTATTTACTTGTCCACATACTTTAAGTTTTGGACATGCTTTCACATTAACCAATTATTAGTCTTTTTATTAGCAGCAAGGGATCTTTTATATGCACCATCCCACAGAGAGATTAGCACATATAGCTGTCTTTATTATACTGTGGAATACTGGCTTGAATGAGAAATAGCTCAGTGGGTCTGCTAGGTGGGATTGATCTGACCATGAGTGAACACTACCTATGAGCTATATGCTGCTTCAAAAAAGAGAAAAGCAACGAGTGTCACAGGTGTTCAGGTTTCAGTAAAGAGACAATTCCAGATCAGAGCAATCCCCACAACTAATTAGGATCAGCTGCTGATCAGGATTACAAATACCAATAGGATGGTCTAATCAGCTTATTATCAGTGCAATTGTTCTACGACTGTCTCATTCCTGAGCTTGGTGTGGTTTGGGTTGGGATGCTGAATTTGACTGATAAAGTGATTAGTAGATGGCTGGCTAACTGGCACTGCAATAATGGACAGGAAGTTAAAGTTTACCAATGATTTAGAACATATTGATCTATTAATCATTGGATATTGTCCTTTTTGGTAATTTTACCATATATAGACTTAGAGGAAGCTTCTGCACTTTTTCATTAGTAATATGGGATCTTTTATAATCCATTTGAAATAAGACAGGAAGGCAAATACCATAGTTTGATATACCAAACAGCTAGCACTGGTTGGGATAAACTCAAAAAGATAATGCAAAGGATGGGTGGATTATGGATTGATTATTGGAAGGATTAAAAGATACATGCACAAATAGATTACAGTTATGTATTACTTCAATGCATGGATGGATGGATGAATAGTTGGAGAAATGGACAGATATGCTGTTAGGTAGATGGACAAATTATTAATTGCTGCATGCTTGGACAGACATACAGATAGATAGATAATTGGTTCACTAGCTGTCTGGTGATTTGATTTGCTGTATGGATGAACAGACATGTAGATGATGTCATAACTAACTGACTGATCAATAGAGGCACGTTCACAAAATGGTGAATAAAACTGTAATTGTTTAGCTGCTTACAACAACTTGTCAAATGTTATCAGTCTGAACGTGCAGCTAATGAAAATCTACAATCCTCTTACAACCGGGAAATAAAGAATAAAGCCAGAATAAAGTCATGTCCTATAAGTCATCCGAGACTTGATCTGTCTAAGTCACAATCATAAAATAATTGCACAGTGGTATGTCTCTGTGATGTTACATCAATCAATCTTCTTGAACATAAACTTGTACATTACAAAACACGAAAATAAAAAAGAGGAATGAAAAAGAGAATGCAAATTTAATAAAACTGTTGCATAGCTACTTAGTTTTACATTTAAGACCACAATGCATGTTAATGCATACTTTTTTTCTTTTTCTTTTTTTTCTTGTTTTTTTTCTTCTGAATATTTAGGAAACAATTAGTCATAATTCTGTTTAGTAATATATGCTTAGGAGGTAACATCTCAAAACAGTAACGTCTGTAGTATCTGTTTTCAATCACTCTAGGTTACAATGGGAGGAAGGGTATCCTGGGCAAGAGATGTATATTGATATATCAGTTTAATACTTGAGAACATGATTAAAATTACTTTTAGAAATGTATGAAGTTTTATGCCTGAAGATATATATTTATGGGTCCACACACACTATTACTACTGCTAATGCTGCTACTGCTGCTAATGCTGCTGCTACTGCTACTACTACTACTATTGCTACTACTACTCCCACTACTACTACTATTACTACTACTACTACTATTACTCCCACTACTACTACTACTACTACTACTACTACCACTACTGTAACCATGTTTTATCATGTTGTGAACTAAAGCCAAATAATTACATGAAAAAGCACTATTAGATTTATGTCATTATCCAATAAGAACAGCAGGTGAAACTGAAATTAAAACCAGCTTTAATGTCAGACCTGTGACATAACTAGGCTGATACCCACTCCTAACAAAGAAGTAGAAATGTTCTAATATTTTTTTTAGTCACAGGAATATGAACCAAAAAAACAACAACACCTCTGCAAAACTTTATGTGAATGGCTTCATTTATCTCCCTAAATATATGAAAATGTTTCAAACATTTCTATATTCTAACTTTAGTAAACATTAACAAATCTAGTGGAAAATATTACTATGGTAATGTGGTGTTGTCAGATTAATAGCATAAGCATAACAGTCTCTAAAGGCATTCACAGTCACAAAATAAAGTTATCTTTACTTTTAGTGTATACATATCCATGTTCTGACCATAAACAATGACCACTAAGGTGTGCATGACACACACAATCTGAAAATATATTTCATACAGTTTGAATGGTCCCAACATAGCCTAGTCGGGCAATAACCTCGCTCAAATGCCATACATACAGGACAGAAAGATCTTAAAGAGGCAGCTGGATATACCAATGTAATTCTAACACCGGGCTTTCACCTGAGGTGTGATGAAGTGTGGCATATATTGGTTAATTCTTTGAACTTGTGATGGACGTGGTTAATACACTAAGATGAAATGAAACTAATGGGTACACAGGTGACATCAGAAGCTAAACTATCAGTTTCAAAGATAGATACTGTGTTGATGTCTGAGTAACAGTTCTAACCAATGTGTTATGAGCTTAATTAGTGTGAAACCACTGCAATAACTTTTTTCTCGCTTTCCACTAACAACTAATCTACTGTCCAAACCAGTCAGTCCACAGAGTTAAAATATTTGTACTGGGGCCATCAAGTTTAAAATTACACTAATGCATGAACCTCTACATATATACCATTTATTCTGCATGAACGGCATGTACTAAGATGACATTACATGGTTACTGCGACCCAGAAATCAAATGCTTCCCAAGACCAATACAGTCACCCTGTGTTTAGTCCATATATAGCAGTAACATAGCAGACAAAACAAGTCCAGTTGTACAATGTCCATCTGATCCATGGTCAGCCCAGAATCTATTATTATCAGTGAAGCAAAATAAGCTTTTTCTCATATCTGATACCAATAAAACACTGAAGGTGTGTAAAACAAACAAGTAAGTACATAAAAGCTGGAAAATAAGATACATTTAGTAAACAAATCCTTCAGTTACTAAAAGGTTGATTATTTTTCACACTATGCATTTTTTTTATTTTTTTTTTATTATTTATTGTTTTTTTATATTTTTTTTTATTTATAATTATTATATTTAATTCTGCATTCAATATATTTTTATTAATACATTAAGAGTTAGTGGGAAAACTTTTTAATTTGAAAATTTCTTAGTGGTTTGTTGATAGGGGTTGACCAGCCATGTGTCAGATGGGCTTTTCATCAAAAGGCTATTGAGGTGCCCATTTTTCACACATTATTTCATAGTTATATTGTTGATGATGATGCTTTACACTGTCACCTTTGGAAAGTATTTGGAATTTGGTAGTAGAAAGGATGGGGCTGATACTGGAAAGAAGGAAGGAAGGAAAATATTTCATTTAATGACAAGAACAAGGACATTGTAAGAATCGCAAAGCAGATTTCAGTGATGACAGCATGATTTTTCTGTATGTGAAAGGTTTTTTGGTTTATTTATGGATTGATCCCCCCTCTCCCCTTCTTCTTTTATCTGGTGGTTAAACATCAGAATTTACAACATAACAAATTGACCCCATCTACATTTACTTATTTTTCACCCCTTCGTTTCATTTAGAGCATTACACTGCACATGGAGAGAGGGGTTGAGTGTTCTTCTAAATTTAGTGCCAAGCTGTGGCAGCATGCTCTATGAAGCTTTTGATGTTTACAGGCAATATAACTACACACAGCGGTGTTGAACTCGGCCTGCCCGTGGCAATAAACCAACTGTTAAAATTACACACACCAACTGTAACGAAAATATTTCCAGCACAGCATGCACATCCATCACAGCAAGCACTCCTCAACAGCAACAGCCTGTACAAATTAGCCTGTTTGAGATCTCCAGTACTATAGTGCACTACTCTATTAAACTCATTCCCTGCACTATATATTAGGAGACTTTAACTTCTGATTACCGGTACTGTAAATATAGAATCGCTCAACTCACTTGGGTTATTTTAACATTTCCTACATCAGTGATATACCACTTATGTCAAAAGTTATGCCGATTTACCAGGCGTATTGCTAAAGAATAATGAAATAATAATGGAAAAATTATTTATCCTAAATTGTTTTTGATCAATTGATGTTTAACCTGTATCACACACAGTGCAAATATGCAGATGGATTTTGTAAATATTGTTGTCAAGTTTTAGCAAACCTATTTTTTGCATATCCCCAAATACAAATGCTGTTTCTGTTAAGTATTGCCACCGTAATACTAAGATAATATGTGTATATCAAGGTTTCAATAAATTGGCTAATAGAAAACACAGTGTGGCTAAGAAGGATGCTCAACCAGCCCTGGACATGATAAACTCTGGAAAAGCATACTCATTTTTTTAATATGCCAAACTGCAAATATAACCACATATTAATAACACCACAGATAATGCTTACAATTACATTTAGTAACATATTTGATGGTTATATCATCATCAGAAATATTTCACTGAGAATACACCCAATGGCCTGCTGACTTTGACTGATCTCAGATCAAATGCACATGAGCCAGTGCTTACATCAATGGGCTATATATACAGTGTACTATCTCTATAGAAATTAGAAAAACTTTTGACACTTCGTGCATTACCTCCAGGCATAATTAGATATAATTATGAGCTCCAATGCACCAGTTATGACAAGATGAAATACCGCAAATATTTTATTTAATAAGACATTCAACATATTTTATATGACAGTCAGTAATATTACTAATTAAATGAGAGAGAAATCCACTACCATCTCTTCATGGGTTACTTTTTCTAATTAATAGCAATGAATCTTTTATTGGCATCATCCGAGATAACATACCATGGCCGTAGTTACACCAGTTGTAGAGCATTGTTTATAAGTAGTGATATATATCTAGATAAAACTTTGCAAGGGTTATATAATTTTACCATTTGCCAACATATACTGACAGTACTGGAGGATTCACTAAAATGCCTATCACATCTAGAAAACCAGAGTTGAGCCTACTGTTCTGATTACTGCTGCTGTACTCAACTCTCTGAATATACATGTATGTATATTTAGTAGCTTCTTAAGTGACTTGGCAATTTGTACCTATTGTTATGTATGTGGCTTGTAATGTCACTGGATAGTGGTCATGAGTGTAAATAAAGTTCTGTTCTGTTCTGCTGATATTTTCCTCATAAAAGAGACCAGTTTATTGGCCCACGTCAGTAGTGTGCAGTTTTCTTGTGTGTGTATTTTATTTAGGTCACAAATGATTTGTTGTGTGGAGGAACACAGATGTGGTATAGAGATCAACAAGCCATGTGCCTTCCACTGCACAGAATAATACTTTCTGTGTTGTCAGTATCGTACCAGCAGTAGCAACATTTTGTACCAGTCGATTATGTTTATGTTAGGAAATAGCTTTTCATAAAAAAATTAATATAAAAATGTCCAAATGTTTAAAATTTTCGGTTTCAAAGGTTATGTGGTATTAAAACAGTCCAGTCTATGATACTGATCAAAACAAGTAATAATCATTTATTATATGTGTTCAATCTTACTATACTAATACAAAATATCAATCTGTGCAATACGATAATTAGTTTTAGCACATAATTATGTAATCTGGAAGGGAACTTTTTTTTATCACCTACAAGGTCAGAAATAACAAGGGACATATTTATAATATGATTTCCCTCATGGTTAATAACAATATCGTATGTCCTCTTAGGAATGATTGGCTGTCATTAGCATACACCTCATTCTGATTGGCTGGTAATTCTGTAATTCTGATCATCTGTGGTGTCTGACATCACGGCGTTGAGAAGACTTTCACCATTTGCATAAGTTGTAAACATTAACTGAAATGTTTAATTTGCAGGACAGTTTTACAGTAATAAATAGAATATTACATTTGTGTTCTATTATACAGAATGTTACACTTGTGCCTAAATTATCACATTTTCCTCGCTCTCGCTTGGGAAATATGTTAATTTAGGTACTCGCGTCATAAATATCAGCTATCATGGACACTCATATATCCTCTATATATGGGCATTTTGCTTTTTAATATTTTTGTTGTATCATATGATTTATCAATGACATCAAATCTTCTTTCAAACTTAACAAACTGTGTGCAACAGCATTTACTCAAAACGTATTAAAGTACTGGTCATACTTGTAACCTCTTTTGATGTTTATTTATTTATTTTTATTTTATTTATTTTTTTTACATTATTTAATGATGCACTCAACACATTTTTATTAATGAACAAAATCTCACTATATATATATTTTTTAATAACCCTCAACTTTAAACCACTGGTCTACAGCAGCAATGTACTATACAGTAACTAAGTATTCAAAAGATGCTAGTCTCTATTACTGTGATATATTTCCATTTATTATATACTGAGCCAATATATATACAAGTAAACAATGGTGCTATGCACACACACACACACACACACACACACACACACACACCAGTGTAGATAAGTGTACCTAGATAGATGACTTTGTCCTGGTCACGTTGATCTGGGGTTGCTAGTCCTTCACAAGGACACTGCAGCCAATTTAACACCAAGTGTGTGTTTTATAATACATGTGGAATGACGCTGCACATTTGAAATTAAAACCAATAAAACTTGCATTACCTAGGGTCCAGTTTATCAATGATTTGCATTTCTCCCAGTATCTGGCATTTCAATTCAGAGCAGCATATTCGGTTAGCAGCAAAATATGAGTGTTTATTACTATTACTATGAGGATGTTGATATCCAATATTTTATTTACTAGATTAGAAAAACAGTAAGACTGGATCTGGACAATGATGTCAAATGAATAAAATACGCCTGTTAGGCTATAAATTACATTAGAAATAATACTAGTCCTTATAATTTAAATGGCAATAAACAACAAAACAAGGAGCTGATTTCTTTCTTCATCCCCACCCAACACTACCCCTCGACTTAACGCATGATGTAGGCCTACCAAGGACTTGAGTGTGACTAATATACTGAGAAGTGACTAACTTTTTTGCACATCACTCTACTGCTAACTGACATCTACAAAAAGTAATTATGTGATAGCTGTATGGTGAGGGATTTTGCCTGAGGTAAAAACTGAATACCTAATATGTAGTTAGTAAATTAATGTACAGCTTTATAGCAAACATCCCAGTAATGAAAAGTATTTTAAAGCTATCTGATTCACAGAACATTTTGTTCAGTATTTAACAGCAATCTGAAGTACTAGTAATTAGCAAGTAGACAGATAGATAAACAAAGAAATGAGAAATATTCTATTCAAGAACACATTCAGTAAATTTTTATTTACAGTTATAAGGAGGTGTGTAAATAAATAAATAAATAAATAAATAAATAAATAAATAAATAAATAAATAAATAAAGTAAATGCCAGGTATAATAATATAATAAAAATATAATAAAAAGTATTTCCTACAATTTCCAAATTTATAAAACTTGATCCACATGATACATGTGTACTTGTGACCGTTTAGTTGTTATTACATTATCCTTAAATTAATTCCTGGCACAAAACCAGTTTTGGAAGTCAAAACAGATCAAGCCTTTTAACTTTATTATACTATAACCTGGCAGTGTTAGGAAGTGAATTAAGCATGGCAGCACCAAGTACAGAGCCATAAACAATTGAGCAGAGCATCTACACATGGTTCTGCAGTTTGAGTGTGCCAAGTCAGAACCATGCCACAGACCTGTACACCTACAGAGTGCCAGCCAAGGTGGTTAGAGGTGGGCTTCGTTTACAGTGGACTGCCAGCTGGCAGTGAACAGCTGCAACACCGGAAGTTACTGATAGGCAAATAACCAAAGCACAGGTGACCTGATAAAGATTACCCATATTTTATGTTCCTGCACTGTAAACAGTACAGTACCATCACTGTCTGCCATCACTGCTGCTGTTAATAAGTGTACAAACCCGTATTTACAAAACCTTACCCAAACCAGATGTGCTGAGATACTGGGACTCACATGGGATTTTACACACACACACACACACACACCCACCCCCCACTAGATACATTGTAAACTGGAGTCTATGGCTTTATTTTTTAATGTTTTGTTTAATGT
The DNA here is from genome assembly GCA_032361425.1 of Peltospira smaragdina. Classification (NCBI taxonomy): domain Eukaryota; kingdom Metazoa; phylum Mollusca; class Gastropoda; order Neomphalida; family Peltospiridae; genus Peltospira; species Peltospira smaragdina. The sequence goes on along the minus strand of JAUTBW010122143.1, from coordinate 5,746 downwards.
TACATCAAAATATTTATATTTGTATGCATTCATTAATATTAACACCAATATTCATTTGACAAAATAAAACAAAATTAAAGCTGCTTGTACAATGAAATTACTGTTGCAGCAACTAGTACAGACCACTCTAAGACTGGTTATTCTTTGCCATAGTTTCGTTATTATGTCAAATATAAAGGTCATTTGTTGTCCTATTTATGAAAACTACTTGATAACAGTTCATATAAAGTTTTCTAAGTTTTTGGATGCCCAGTATATTCACACATCATCTGAATACAGGCAAAAGCACCATCCATAACAAAGAATGCAGAGTAATAGTGAAAATATTGTTGACCATCCAGTTTCCATTAGTATGTTATCTACTGTGAGAGCTGAATGTGGTCTGGAATACTAACACCACAAAAAATGTATCAACTGTTTTTAAAAAAAGAACTTAAAATTACCAACTAAACACAACAATTAAATAAAGACAAAAAGATAACCAAGCATGCAGGAGCAATACAACTTAGGGAAAACGTTTTTAAAACCACAATATAACAGTATCCAAACTAAACAACTGCTGTAAAAATCAAACTATGACAAAAAGGTTATCACCAACATTTATAATACATGTTTCGCATATAAATAAAATTATGTAATATACTATAATAATTTTGTTTAAAATAAAACAAATTAACAAACACGAAATAAAAACAAACAAAAAATAATCATAATACTTGAATTTAAACTATAGTGGACTCTGCCTATACTGGCATCTTTCTAAACTGGTATATTGTGTAAACCAGCGCAGTTTGACGGTCCCGTCTAGCAATAATTCAGTTTATACTATCTGTTTAAACTGGCAATCTGTATAAAAAGGCATATTACATTGGTCCGGATTGATGCCGGTATAGACAGAGTTCACTGTATATATTTTTATAAGACCGAAATAATCATACAATAATGAATTCACTTTTTAAATAATTTGAACAAGCTGCATGATTTAACTGATATCTGGTTAAATCATGAGCTTTACCTTTCTGGTTACACTGAGAAAAAGTTACATCTTGTTCTGACATGGTTGCTGTAACAAATCAAATCATCTATGCAATGGCGAATCAGTAATATGGACCAAAACCCATAAACTAAACATGCCTTCAAGTCTGATGGGAACATTTTTACATATAAATTTACTTTCATTCATGACTGATCTCATGTCATGGAATTGATGTGCACATAATATTAGAACAAATGTGAACTAAGGCAGCCTACGTGTTGCAGAAAAAATTGTAAATTAATGGATGGGATGACTGAGAGAACTGGCTATGTACATATAATATCCATATAACTATTACTTAACATTTGTAACATCAGGAATACATAAAGTTAAAACACAAAATTATATAATTTAAATAAACAAATTAGAAAAATATATATACACACACATATAAACAAAAACAACAGAGGTATCTTCAAATTTTAAAACAATCTTTTAACTGACAAAATGCTGTAATTTGAATGTACATCATTACTTTAGATATATCCATCGCTTGGTTTCAGTCCCCAGTTTGAACATTTAAGTTTTAAAAAATAAAATTAATGACACACTAAACACTTTTGTAATAATGGTTATATCAGTGTCAGAAACATTTTAATTTGAAAAAAATCTCTAGTGGCTACTTGACCACCCCAGTTTTAAAGCTGCCTACCATAAATATAATAGATTTAATGATCTGACAGTGCCAGTGGCCATAATTTTACAATAACAATGATTTTATAACAAATCAAATTTTTCAAACATCTAGAGCCTCAGCTATTTAGTTGGTCTGCTATTTAGTTGTTGGATATGGTGAAAAATAAAAAATACATACCATTTTCTTTTATGTTAGAATTGTTTGAATCTTCAATAGTGAGGTGTTCGGAGAGCTCTGAAAGGCTTTCATCGATAGACCGACCTCCACGGATTGTCTGAGAAAGTCGCCTTTTAATTTTTTTCATCATAGTTGGGGCTGGAGTTGTCTCCCTTCCCACCAAAGTGGTGTCAGTGAGGCTGCAAAGTATATTCCATCAGCCTGCAATGAAAAATAAACATTTCAGAGACTTCACATTGTACATTTCTAGAGAAAAAGACACAAATCTGCAATGACTTCCATGAATGTAAATAATGCTGCCAAGAAATTATGAAGTCACTAGACCGTGAACTAAATATAGGTCAGATTTAGCTTACTCATAATTGCACACATATGCATGTACATTCAGAAAAATGCATACACATAATTATGCACTTTAAGAAAAAAATGAAAAAAACCACTACAAAGTACATTGACAGAAAAAATTTACATTCCTAAGACTTTATTAAAGTAAAAAAATATATATATCATAGCACTGTCATACTTGGCATTGGTTAAGAAATACATGTTGAATTAACTGATCTATTAGAGATTAACATTACTTGGACATGAATCTGTAACAATTGTTTCAGAACAGAAGGAAAAGAAATAGGGGTGGTGGAAAGTGCAATTATTCATTTTAATTGTTTTCAGTATCCAGATTACAGAGACAAACAGAGAGGGAGAAAGACTGAGAAAGAAATAATGTTTTATTTTTACAGTTATGGGTCATTCTGTGTCAAATCACCCAATTTATTATTATTTTTTGTAACCCAACTGATTCCAATTTTGATTAAAATGTGTTTATATGTTTGTTTTATCTCAAATGCATAAATATAAAATATTAGCCTCATCGGATGAATACTTTTGGAAATATAGCCCTTTGAAATTTGACATTTTTCGTCTAACCCCTGTATCTCAGCAATTAATGGGCCAATCTTCATAATGTTGGTGTTTCTGGAAAGTGAATTTGATAAGGAATTAATATAGGACAATGGCATGGGTCCTTGACCTTTTGTTTGACCGTGTGGATCATGTGACCCTGAAATGACATTTAGTCAGAATTATAGCCTATTATGTAACAACATATAAAAAATCTAGGTGTAATATTTTTTGTTAATTAGTAATATTCAATCAAAGTAGGTGCATATGCATACATTAGTCAATAATGATGCACTGTTTATGAATATCAATGCATTGTGTCTATCATTTCAATGTTGAAGCATTAAAATCCATTTCTAAATCAAACTATAATTATTTTTTTTCATGCAATCTGCTTTCATTATACATTTGTAAAGCCTGCCATTAGCTTTTGAGCTAGAATAAAAGAGTTAACAGAGAAAGATTTATTAACAATATATTTCATTTATAAATAATTTAATTATGGTGATGGTCCATAAATCAGACTGTGGTGTGGCTTACTGTAATTCCACCCACTGTAGTTTAATTGAAATGTCATTGACATTATCATAACATGGTTCATTATCTCAAGTGAATACACTTTTAATTTATAAGCCATATTTAGAGAAATGAAGACCTCTAAACATGTGACATTATACCTTTAATAGTTTTAAAGTAAAATTAAAAATAATAAAAACTAAAAACAAACCACAGTATAAACAAACAAAAAACAATCACACCAGTTAATGATAAGATCTTAGCATTTACCTTACCTGTTTGACTTTTACAGGCACACTGTGGTACACACACACGTACACATACAAATGCTCTATTTTATACTTCATTTGCAAAATGTCAACCAAGTCATGATGATTCATGCTGTTACCTTACAGATTAATCCTTCCAAAGATAACACAAGTAGGCACCAGTTCCTTGCGGAGATGTTCCAAATATCCTTCCCCACACTGGCAATGTGTATTTTAAACAAGACAATCTGAGTGGTCTACTAATTATCACAGCAGAATTGAAAAAAATTAGATCCATGACCATTCTCAGTCTGGTTTGTGGACTGTTCCTCCGAGCAGTGTTAACAGCGTTAGTTTTGAAACAATACCACAGAGTGCTCCATCAGGCCATCACTAAGGACCCTGACCAAAAGGGTAGCCTGAAGGCCATGCTAAATGTGCCAAACCATCTTGTTATTCACTTCAAAGTGGCTCTGACCTTTAAATATACAAAATAATGATCCGTCTTTCTACAGGCAAATTTCTCCCAGTTAAATATGTCTGCATTTGGACAGTTATTGATCAGTATGAATCAGAATTCCATTTTCTTTTCTTCATACACAGGTACACCATCTTCCTTCAAATGTGTACTATAATGATTAATGTCAAGGTAGAAATAGTTAAATATTTTTTTTTAGAATGAAGTAGGTTAAAGTAGTAGGAAGGCTATCTGATCCTCAAATAGTATCATGACTCCCTAAATAACTTATTTATAAGATCCCATACCACATTTAGTATAAAATCACCATTTAACTTAGTTGTAGATATGTCTTCGCAGTTTAATGCAAGAAAAATCTATAATAGTGGAGTCACAATGTCTTGTATGCATTGGAATTTGAAAGCATCAACATTTCTTCTTCACTACTTAAAGATACTGGACTGTTTATTAGCATGCTGTTTTAAGGAATGACATTGTCCTTTATACCATCTGGAAAAATACTTTGCCATCAGTTAATAAATTATTATAAAAAAATGGTCAATAGTAATTTATGACACCTTTTAGTTATCTTTCCTTTAATTACCCAAATTAATATGTACCAAACTGCTGCTTTATTTAAGTTCAACTAAAATTTAAAAAAACATATATACATATTTTACATGATTTCAATAAAACATACCTTGAGTGTACTGCCTCAACAGGTAAGCTTCAGAATCAATATATAATTGATTCCATTTCCACAATGAATTATATATGACAACAAGATTTATTCATACAATGAAGACAATGACCATGTGTACATTCCATTTACAAAATTACATCATTCTACTTCCAAAATGGAATTCCCATATAAGAAATCTGGGGAAGGCGGGCCTACCTGACATATACAGCAGACAGTAAAGAATTCAACCACTTTGCTTTACCTGTTTTTTGTATTCCCAGTCACACAGCACAAATTCACCATCTATCAGCCTAATGTCAGATGACCTCACCATCATCAAGCTCAATTATAGAAATAAATCATGCACAATTAGCCATCGGACATGTGCTTCAAGGTATAAACACATCTCTCATGATCACCACCAGCTGGAATCTCTGACAGTTACATTAAACTTAGTATATGCTTTCCAGTAACAGCTATTCCATACTAACTTTTTTCATTGAATTTCATCAGTTAAATGACAAAATTATGTCTGTGACCAACATCATATCAGTACAAAGGATAGCTTTGATATATCAACAGAGAACACAGATACATGAATATTTACTGCTTGTTGATATGCATTTGTGAACTGCTGTCAAAACAGTAATATCAAAGCTTACAAGCACAGAGAAACAACCATGTTTATTACATTATTATACCTTTCTGTTTTCCTGATAATAAATGTTTGTTTTATGCAGTACAGTAGGTACATGTGTTACATTTGGGTCACAGTTTATACAGGAAATGTCTCAAGCATCCACTTAGTAACAGCAGCAAGCATTGATGACACATATCGTTATACAATGAAAACTATTAGATTAAAGACTCCTTTGATTTCTAGCACTAGATTCAGTACTGAAAACTGATATTCCTTACATTTTAACAATAGATTTATGATATCAAATTAAGATTTAAACACTGTTATAAGCACACGCATAAGTGGTCAATTGTTAGCAATTGTTAAAATGTTTTTGGCAGACGAGTCTCATTTTTCCACGATTATAGAAGGTATATTAACAAGCCCTCACAATTTCCTGCATTCAGGCATATA
>JAUTBW010122032.1:0-14593 GCA_032361425.1 Peltospira smaragdina | reverse complement strand
ACTACTATTATTATTATTATTATTATTATTATTATTATTATTATTATTATTATTAGGCCTAGTATTAGGTATATTATATTAATGTTATTAGGCCTAGTATTAATAGTATTATTATTAGGCCAAAATGAGTATTCTTATCCTCCCATGATACATTTTTGAACAGATAGGCTAAGCAAAGACTGCTCTTTTTTTTCTCTTTTTTTTTATGAATTCTGAATTAGAACAATAGAAGCTAAATATTTCTTACCTGTTTATTAGAATACAGTACACAAAATGGTCATAATTATAAATGTTAAACACAATACTGGTTGCAGCAACCAAAAAAAATCTGACATCCAGCAAGGAAATTACATCATATGTTTTCGAACACTGTAATAATTTCTATAAATAGACTGAGTAGCCTATGGTTTGCCGAATGTAACACAGTTAACAAGCAACTTTTTTTTTTTTTTTTGCCAAGTACAAATTTCCACCATACTTAGTTATACACAAAGGCAGTGTGCATCAGGTGTTTGGTACTTAACTTATTTCCCCTGTAACTCATTGATAATAGGCCTATTGCTGTTTATTTTTTCAGGTGCTCACATCAAGTGGCAAAATGTCACCAACCCGTCAACATTTCGTGCTGTTTTCCTTACTACTGGCCTCAGTCATTAGTCTTTCAGGTATATTTGCTTACTTACACATTTAGTCTCTTCAGATGCATATGTTTATCTTCAAGACACTATCTACCCCGGGTGAGCGGGATGTAGCTCAGTCGGTAGAGAATCTGCTTTTGGTGTGGTGTGATGGGTCGTCGGATCGATCCTCCTTGGTGGACCCAGCTGAGCTGTGTCTCGTTCCAGCCAGTGCCCCATGACTGGTATATCAGAGGCTGTGGTATGTGCTATCCTGTCTATGGGATAGTGTATATAAAAGATCCCTTGCTGCTAATCAGAAAGAGTATCCCATGAAGTGGCAGCAGTGGGATTCCACTCTATCTACATGGTTCTTAACCATATGTCTGATGTCATATAACTGTACATACAACTGTGTTGAGTGCGTCGTTAAATAAACATTTCCTTCCTTCCTTCTATCTACCCCAGTTGTACATGTTCTTGACTAATTTGCAGTGTTTCCGAGGTTGATCTCCATATATATTACAGCGAATAATTTGTTGGGCATGGCATTTCGGTTTGCTAGTCATTTTAGGTCACATGCTGTTCAATTTCATGCTATGAATTGCAGTTACAACAAACCAAATAAATAAAACATTTTCACGATTGTTGCAAAATGACCACCATATCTTATTGCTTAGAATAAATTGTGAACAAAAAATCTCTTGGGCTCCAAAGATAACCTATTCATTGTGCTGTCAATAACTTGCTTGCTCCAGCCTGCATGGAAACACCGAACCGAATTTACAGATTTCAAATTTTAAAACAATTATCAGAATTGCTAACCCAGGGCTTTCCCCAGGATTTTTTCAAGGCGTTTACATTTTAGGATTTTTTTCAGCTTCAAGTTATTATTATTATTATTATATAATTAATTAATTAACAAATGATTCTTATACCAGTGATGCGTTTTTACTCGGCCGTATGTTTAACAAGTAATGGACACGTCGCCAAGGACTAATCTTTTGGGAAGAAATAAAGAGAAGAATGAGATAGTTTACGGATTAATATTCGGCGAAGTAAAACTAACGTTTGTTTGACGTATCTGTTTAACATGTTGCGGTTTCATCTTTTTTTCGTGATCAGTCGAAAAATTTTGAAGTGTAAGCCTTAAACGCTGTTTGAGAGCTAATGCTATTAATATGTCTATTTTAGATAAAGAAACTATTATTTAAATCGATGAGGTATTTTAATTTATTAACAGCTGTAATAAAATGGTTTATAATACGCGACTATTAAAGAATTAGAAAGCATCTTCCGAAAGGGAAACAACTTCATGTAAACGCAGCGCATGCGTCGAATACCTTGCGCCAAAGGCAAACGTAAATCCAAACTTATTTGCTTGGCATGTGACAACAAATAGAGTATTAAATTTGGAAGAGGTGTACATTATTACAGTGCTAGGTGTGGCAGGCCGCTGCCCTCGTCTGGTACAATAATAAAAGAACCAATTAACCAATAATAGGGTGTCGGAGATCGTTTACCGATAATGACCGAAGGTGTCCGACGATCACTATGAAATAAACAATCCTTGATAAACTCGGAAAAGAAAAGTTTTGATTGAACTGAAAATCGTTTGTGTATCTAATAAAAACTATTGCGTATTTAACCATTTTATATGCGTAAAATACGCAAATTCACAGCTTATCTGGAGCACTGAATTTTGTTAAGTTATTTGGAATAAAAATCGAACTTTATTTTCCGACTGTTTACAATTTTATTAAGAGGAAATTCATACACATCATATGGGGAATCACCGTCTTTTTTCCTGCCTTTTGTCAGTCAGTAGCCCAAGTAGCGAGTGGCGTTCTTACAAATATTATTATAGTTTATATTAAATTTTTGGTTTAAATGCTCTTTTTATAATTATAATTATTATTAAATACGAACATGAAATTTTTTGAATTGTCTATAAACATAAGTAATTTAATAACTACGGTATAATTAGATGCGTTTAAATTAAATTGTAATGGAAAGCTAATGACGTCATTAAAGATGACGTCATTCTGAATGAAACAGGCAAAGTTGGCGATTCTAGGGTATTGAGTTAGATTGTAACTAACTCCTTCGGTTATAAATAACATTTGCAGGATTAAATAAATAATAAATGCCCACAAATCTAAAAACTCCAGATGGTTTATCTCTTAAATCCCCCAAAATGCATATGAACGTACAGTAGACGATTAAAGGTTGAAATCTAAATATATAATCATACGGGGATTTCTTTGTTGACATGTCATATTGTAGTTCCGGCAGTAGGCTAAAAATAAAGAAAAACTGAGATACATACAGTTATGAATGTCAGTTTTTATAATCACGTGATGTGATTTATCCAATCCAAATGGTTATAAACAAACCATTTTTAGAGGTTGGAATTATATACATTTATAATATTAAAAAATGAAGGTAAAAAAAATACAAACCATGCTTTTCGTACATAGTGCATCAACTTGCTTATATTAAATAACTTGTTTACAATATAATGACTGTGCAAGTTTCTAGGTCATGCTGACAACAGCAAAGCTGTTTTTATGCCAAAATAGGCAACAAGACCATACACTGGAAGTAATCTGTAACCTGAATTCTGCTGTTAGACATGTATCAATCGACCAGAGTTCATTAGCCTTATTGATTCTGTTGATACCAGTTGTTAGTTGCTGTTATGTCATTAGCAGTGCATCATATAAATAAAGTTGTCTAGTGTTATCTGTGAACTTGAGTAAAACACAACAACCATACATAACAAAAAAATAGAACCAATAATAATAATAATAATAATAATAATAATAATAATAATAATAATAATAATAATAGTAATAGTAATTATAGTAAAAATGTTATCCTTCATTAGGAATTTACTTCAGATGTTTGGTTTTCTCTGTTCTTGGAAATAGGGTAATATTTAACACTTAAAATCATCAAACTGATAATCATCTGGTTATAACACTTTCTTAAGAACAAGTACTTGAAAAGAGATGGCTTTTCTGTTACATTTACTTCAGGAAAAAACATGTTTTAAGTTTAATATTATTTTTTCATAAATGACCTTTTTGATCACTCTTAAAAATACAAAATATCAAATTCATCAGATACAAAGTCAGGTTTGTCATTCAGCTCCAAAACTGTCCTCCAGTAATCTTAAAACCAGTAGCTCTTGTATAAATAATGTTTATATACCATAAATAAGAGTAAATGTAGTGAGAAGTGCAGATGTTGCCTACAATGATTCACACAGCTGTCATTAAATGTATACCTCAGAACTGAAGGCCAGCTTGTTGTACACACAAGTCCTTAACCTGTGCTATAAATATAACACTTTATTGATCTGCCACAGTGGAGCCAGTAAGCGATAGAGCCATTTTGTCTGAATCACTGGCGTGCTGTCGGTCGCTGCGAATGTGAATAATTACTGTAATTCTGTAGTGCATCTAAATACGCTAGTGTCACTTGATAAATATAGATTTTAATAATGTACTGTCAGTGGGTGTTTTTTTAAAGTAATATTTTTTGTCAAGAAACTTGTCATTTGTTTATGTGATAACTAAAAGTGTTAGTGGATTTTTACCAGTTAAATCAATTTCCATTTGTAGACTGTACTGTGCTGACCGTAAAAATCAATATATGGTAGAAAACCAGTAGCCTACATAAAATGTATTGAAACATACTAATATACTTACGATAGAAATAGTCGCCAAAAGTTAAATTAATCAAAGTAGGTATAATGCTCAAGATGTGAATTTAACAGTAGTTTTCCATGATTTACTTTGTGAAATAAATTACTAACAGGTAATTTTATAATGTCTTTATTCAGATGTGTTTGTGATGTCAGATTGATTTCAGTGTTGGTGATAACACATCCTTTATTATTATTTAATTTTTAAGTTGGTGTATTTGAATTTTAAAATTAAATTCTCAATAACACTGGTTACTAATAAAGCAAACATTTCAGTGCCTGAATAATTACACTTGTTAAGCTTCGCTGTCAAGGGATATCAAATGCTAAGTACAAATTTCGTCATTTTGTTAAGTGAAATATGTAGTAATTTAGAGTGTTTATATGTGACCTAGATAGTGATAGTAGCATGATGAGTTTGGAGTGGAGCATGCGAGTTAAGACAACATGACTGGATCGTCCTTTCTAAATGTTTAAATAATAAATATTCTTGACAGTAATTCTGTTATTCTATCTCTAGAAACCAATGCTCTCTTGTTGTGAACAAAATCACTGGGGTTGAGTAAAATATTAAACATAATAAATCCCCAGGTAAATAATTTTAGTTGATCTTATCCATATTTAACAGGCTATATCACCATTTCAGTGAGTTAAGCATTAATATATTTCATCAAAATTAATTTAAGAAAAGTTGCCATTTGACTGAACATTATATTTGGTCTCATGATAACCATTAGTTTATACAACAATCATTTGTATTGGGATTTATATTGTATCATGACTTCCTATATCATTATACATATAGCTAAAATGTTTGTTTTTAGCTTGACAAGAACCACATTAATGAACTAGTTTTAAAGTACTGCATTTGTTTGTTTTTAATAATATTAAAAAAAAATTATTATCTTGTTAAATAATTAAACATTCCAGACTAGCTTTAAAAAGTTCTTGTTTTTTTATGTAGTCTAACTGTAGAAAACTGGTATAAAACTGCTTCTGTTGTTAACATTATACCATATACCACTTTCAATCAATTAGTCTGCAAACAGAATGACATTTCAATCATTAAAGCCATCTCTAATGTAGTTGGTCGTTGCCAAACATGCTGATTCTTTAGATGAATATGAAGGTTAATAAAGTAGTATAAAGGACAAATTGAAATAGACCATGTAATCATGAAAATTATATTGACTCCTGCTTTTCTTTCCTGTTTCTGCTGCCATTTCTTGAGTCATCTTTAATAATTGTAATAACATTAATTTTATATGTGGTGGAAAACGTGTGCTGTTTATGAGCAGAATTTTGAACTATATTTGGTAAGCAGTTTTGATATTGCTGTTCGTAAATTTGGTCTGAGAATAACTAGAATCAGAACAAATGTTGACTAAATTTGTGATTAAACGTGAAGTGGGGGGGAAAAAAAATCTTTCTTTAGACATTGGATGCTGTGTTGTGGCACTATATCTGTTTTTTGTAAGATTGTTCCATAATAATGGAAGTTCATCTATTTAAAACATACCTGCATGTTATGTATGTACCATATTCATCTACTAATGATTTGCTCTTTATATTTTTCAGATTTTTATTTTTATTTACTAGTTAATCATCATGCAACAAAGTAGTGAACTAGAAGCCTTGCGGCAAGAAACAGAACAGTTGAAAAACCAAATTAGGGTAAGTGATCTTGAAAACTGTTCATAATATTTGAAACAAGATTTTATGAAATGTAGAGACCACTGTGGATCTGACAGGTGGTTGACTGGTAGCATCTGTTGTCATCTAAGTAATAATCGCCTATTTAATGTTAATTTAGACTTATGTTTTAGTAGTACATTATTATTTAATTTTTTTTGTTGTGGTTGGATGAAGGTATTTTCTCACCAACAGATTATCCAATTTTCAACATAGACATATCTCAATAAGTTGTGGATGGATTAAAACAAATTGGGACAAATATCAAGTTAATACTGTACATTAGTGAGATAAGTATGTTGTTAAAAAGGGTATATATTTTGCGTTGTTAGGAAAACTTTTAAATATTGACTTAATATATATTTTTATTGACATTTCTGTTTTCAGGAGGCCAGGAAAGCCGCCGTAGATACATCACTAAGCCAAGCAACTGGAAATGTAGAAACTGTAGGAAGAATACAGATGCGCACGCGTCGTACATTGCGTGGCCATCTTGCAAAAATTTATGCCATGCATTGGGCTTCAGATTCAAGGTATGTAGTTTCCCTTTCAAATGAGGGCATTTTCACGGTGACTAAAACTAATCTAAGTAATTATATTTTTATTTTTATTTTAATAGTCTTAACAATAATAGCTGTTAAGCTGTCTCCATAACAAATAGACAGCTAAGTAGATTATTATGAAATTCAGTTTGCTTACCAGTAAGACTTATTATTGATGTTACCCAAATTTGACTATTACCATTGGTATAAATGTTATTTAGCTGTTAATCTTAGTTTTATTCCATTTATTGCTCTACTATGAATTAATTATATATTTTTTTTAATTGACAAAGTTCATTGAAAAAAGTCTTTATTAGAAATAATTTTAAAACATAATAAACATGGGTTATTCAATAATTGTCTACCGTGAAAATGCCCGGCTTGTTACAAAATGTATTAAAAAAATTCTGCATATACTGGCTTATAAAAGAATATTATAATATCTGTTATCTGTGTAATGTGTTTCTTAGCATTTGGGCATACAAGAGTGAAATTACTAAACTATTTGTATTAACATAGTAGTAACATGGGTAACTTAAGCTGATACTAATACGCAGTATGAATGAAATTGTATGATTAGAAATTTTGTGGTTTATTTTTTTCTTTGACTCGTATAAATGAAAGAGTGGAAAATCTTGAAATGTTCAGTTTCATTATACGCTTGCTTGTGTTTCATTTGCTTCATCTTTCTAGACACATTGTCTGAAATATGGTAGAAATGACATGGTATAAATTATATTGATAATGCATTGTGATCATTATTTTAGCATTTAAGTGTGTTTATTCATTTGCAGTTTATGGTAAACTTCATTTAGATTTTTGCAATTTAAAACAAAATGAATTCAATCTGTTAATCATACTACATTATTTTCTACAAAATAAGTTATGTTCTTCAAATCTAAATGTAAGACCAGTGCATTTTACAAGAGTATGTTTTTCACATACCATATCCAAGTCTGCCTAATTTAAAAAACAAAAAACTAAATAAGATCTTGTATTTAATATGAAGAGAAATAAATCTAAAGTATGTGTTACAAAAATCTCTGTCTTTGCATACAAGTTGTTTGCAGTAAAGTTAGCATCCAATAGATAACTCATGTATTTAGTAAAGTAATCAACAGTGTGTATTGAGGTGTGGTACTATTTTAATAAATCGGATGTGAATACGCGGAAATCCTGTTACTCGAAAGGGAACATCGTTCTTAGGCATACACTTGATTCAAGCTCGTACATCCAATTAAGAGTTCACACAAATCTGGGTTATTTTTAGTCTTAATACTAGCAGCTACAAAGCTAGCATAGTATAGGTTTGTAATTTGAACCATAGCCAAGGAAATGAACTGGAGCATATAGTCTGACTTGTTAATAAACAGACTCCTCAGTAATAAGCCAGTAGCAAGTAACAGTAGCATTTCAATTTAATCTGGGTTTGACATTATAACATGTTTAGAAAACTAAATTATTAAATTATTTTTCTGTATGTCAGATTGAATTTTTAGTTTTTGGATTTCTTTATTGTGTGACCTTAGTATGATGTATCTTGATTATTAACATATTTGCTATTATGAAAGGAATAGAGTAATATTTAAGATAGTCAACAATGTTATCAGTTTAGTTTCAAAGACAGGATGTAGCTTACTGGTAGTTCTTACTGGTACATGATGACTCACAGGCCAATTATCTCTAAGAATTTTTGTTGATGCACCGTCTCAGCAGTTCCTATTTTGTTAATGTTCAAGTCGGTCTCAGATTGGCATTACATAATTATTATTGTGTAATGTACATATGTAAACAGTACATTTGTTTTAAAATTTAATTAGTAACATAATTTAAAAAATGCCAAAAAAACAACAAAAGAAACAACAACTGTGTTGTATTAGTTTCAAAAGAAATTTAATTTGAAAAAACAGTAACTTACAAAGCCAGTTAATCAGGTAGATGTATATACACCACTGGATCATGAATGCAGCCTTAGCAGGCAATCTTTATGGCAATTTAACTTGACAGAATAACCTCACAAGAAAATGTAAAATGATACAGTATCAGTGTGTTTTTATGTGCCCTCCTTTCCTGAAAATCTCAATTTAAATAATTTTTATGCGTAAATTAATTAAATTGTTTAATGTTATTTAATCCTAAATTTCAACACTGCAAGCACCAAAAGTAGTGTTTTTATGTAAGAGTAAATATTCTCTTTATCCTCACTCACGCCTTGCCTTCCTAGTCCATGCTGTGCATTTCTGTAACATTGTGATTAGTCACAGCAATAGCCTGATGGTGGGTCATTGAAAAATCAATGACGTGCAACCTGATATCTGGATCTGTCTTGAGTATTGCACTGTGGAGGAGCAGAGAGATAGCCTGCCACTGAAGATGAACCGTTAACTGCTTTTGATGCTAGACTAGACTGTGGCTGTGTAATAGTGGTGGCCATGACTCAGAGTTGGAGCACACCTTCAGATTAGTAGGGGGCATTTTAAGAAAATGCAGGTGCCTTGATAGCCTAGTGGTGACAGAGCCCACCTGACACAATTAATCAAGGATCAATCCCTTTCAGTAAACCACTATGGATTTATTCATTAAAAAAAAAAAAATTGGTGTCGATATAACTATTAATAAAAATATTTTTTATGCTTAAAATAAATTTTAAAATTTAAATCAAAAGTGGAAAGAGAATATTGCAGTAACTTTAATCTGAATAATCACCAACCACTGCTGGGTCGACAAGGTCAAGATATATACTGCAGTGCTAATGAGCCTTGAATTTAGGGTATGTGTTATGTCAGATTTAAACTTACGGTTTATCATTTTGTATTTGACTAGATATTATAAAAGTAAAATTTTATATATAACACAGCAAAACAGTATCTTTTTCTTTTACCCCCACCCACCCCCCATAATGACATCTACAAAACCTACACACTCTTCATACGTAGATGGTAATTTAATACAGTACATAGGTCAAAATTTCGGTCACGGTCTGATGGTTTGCCAGTATAACTGAAACATTTATCATGTTGACACTTGGTAGTTGTAAAATGCATCTTGACCTTGCATCATAAACATAGAGGAGCAAGACATAGCTCAGTAGTAAGCGCGTTCGCTCATAGTGCTGTGGGTCTTCAGATCAATCCCACATGATGGACCCATTGGGCTGTATTTCATTCCAGCCAGTGGTCCACAGCAGGTTAACAAAGGCCATGGTATGTGCTATCAAGTTTCTGGAATGGTACATATAAAAGAACTTGCTGCTGGTCAGAAAGAGCAGACTATGTGGTGGCAGCGGGTTTCCTTCCTACTACCAAAATGGTCCTTTACCATATGTCTGATGCCATATAAAATTGTACACCAATGTGTTGAAGGAAGGAAGGAAGGAAATGTTTATTTAACAACACTTTACACATTGGTATATGGTTATATGGCCTCAGGCATATGGTTAAGGACCATGTAAATAGAGAGGAAACCAGCTGCCACCACATAGGCTAGCAAGGGGTTCTTTATATGCACCATTCCATAGACCCAATGTGTTGAGTGCGTCATTGAATAAACATGGAATATGACCAAACCTATCTCATTGTTAGTGTCTGCTTAATAGTATGGTGGGTCAGTTTAATCCCTTTTGGTGGATCCATTAGGCTATTTCTCATTCCAGCCAGTCTTTCACAGCTGTTGTGCTGTCCTTTCTGGGATTAACCACTGATATTAATTAATGCTTTTTCAAATTAAAAATATTTTCAAAGTTGGTATAACCATTAATAAAAAAATGTTTTGAGTGCATTGCTAAATTGTTTTCTGTATAACTGTATGAAAAGAAGTCATTGAAAGCTCTCTAATAGGGATTGATCTACCATTTAAAAGCAACATTCCCCATAAAATTTTGTCACTTAATATTAATAAATAATTTAGATTTATAATATTCAGTTGATGTTTGATGGGTCATAGACTTGATCACTCTCAGGGGATCACACCCATTGCCTTCTGGCTGGTAGTGGATATATGTTTGTAAAACTGTGCAGCTGGTTCAAATCCCATTAGTGAACACTTCATTTAATTATGGGTGAGCAGTTCATGTTGGTCAAAGTTGACCAACTGTCGTCATGCTGAATGATTGATCTTCAGATTGGTGTTTATTCGTCACAATCACCATAGTTACTAATTAGAAGTACTTGGTATCACATGCTCGCCGCTGGTACAAATCTGTATTTGTGATTACCATTAAAATCTAGTCGTCTATTTCAGTGTTTAAAAACAATTTCTCTAGATTTTTTTTTTTTTTTTTTAAGAATTCTAAGGGAGTGGGACATAGCTTATTGGTAGAGGATCTGTACGTGGTTTGTTGGATTGATCCTACATGGTGAACTTGTTGGGCTCTGTCTTGTTGTAATCAATGCTTCACAACTAGTTTAACAAAGGCCGTGGTATGTACTATCCTGTGTGTAGAATAATACTTATCAGGGTATAATCTACGATGTATTTTTGGACCTGTTACAGGCCCCATTCCCCTAAAGTGTATTCCCAATCTGATGTAGAATTATTTCCAATTATCACGTCATAATTTCCCATTTAAGATCCTTATACCTGTTTATAACTTAGTCTCTCTTATAACAAAATGTAAAAAATTTTATCTGGGGGGAAAACCTGATTTCTTAGAATTTGTTTACATTTTTATTGTTCTAAGTACAGTGAATGAATATGATAGCAAATTCATTAGGCCCTGTTAGCCAGAAACTTATATTTATTTTATTTTAGTCAATTTCATTTCCCTTATTAAGCCTATTTTTCCCAATTCACTGGAAAGGGACCCCAGAAAATTGGTTTAGATTATACCCTGCTTATAAAAGGTCTTTTGCTGCTAATTGGAATGAACAGCCCATGTGGCAAGAGTGGGTTTCCAACCTATCATAATTATCCTTAACTGTGTCTGACACCATTAAAACAATAGACAAAATGTAGTTAAATAAAACAATCTCTCTAACCCCACTATTTTGTCTCACCATCATGTATGATGTGAAAATCTTAAGTTTAATACATTTGATACATTGTTAAGTAATAATAATGTTTGAAAGACCAGTAATTCAATGTATGAAAAGCAGCTTAGATTCTTTTATATAGGAGTGAAAATGTGTTATTCATTGTAAATTTATTTTGAAATGCAGAATCAAAGATATATCATTTATCAAATGTCATCAAAATATTTGTTAAATTTCAAGACAGCTGATAATATACTGTTTGAAATAATACAGCAACGGTTGCCATATAGTTCATGTGAAATGTCGTCATTTCCATTTCCATAGCTGTAATTAAGTACATGTGCCTAATTGATAACCATTTTATGTTTATTTCAACATTCCATCTGTTACACAACAATTATATAACTACTAATCAGTGAAATGTAATCATGTGTACTAAATTGTGATGTTACTGGGTTTTTATTATATTGAATGAAGACTTGTTTGTGTTGATAGTATAATTTAAGATTTAACTTTGAAGGGCAATTTTCTTTTTTTTTAATATTTTATCTCAAAGCCGTCACATTTTGTCACAGATCTCAAAATAAAATTTACATATGCCAATATAGGTATTAATTTACTAAATTTATAAACAAAAAATCTAGTTAGGCTGATAAAATATCTAAATTTAAATGACTTCATATCGATATTCATTCCTCTATTCATCAGTTCTTTTATTAATAAATAAAATTGTACAATAAAATCAGTGGTTAGTGAAAACTGTAGCCGTTTTTATTAAAATTGATAGGTTAAAAGCCAATACATTTAATATACTTCCGTCATTGATGGGTTCATCAAAAACACTAACTGCGGGTCAGTCAGTTAAACCCATTTTAATACTGATTTGTTCTGTAAATGTTTCGTTCATTAAGTTGACTATATTTTATGATACATGTATGTAAATCAAGTTGTTAAAAATTCTTATTATGACATTGTCTAAAACATGCTTTATTCTATTTGCAATACCCCCTGCTGCTATCTTATATATACAGTTTAAGGTAAGAGATCTGCAGTTCTTAACAAAACTGTTTTACTTTATGTGGTTTTTAGTATGCATGTAATAATACATAGTTTTTCACATTAGACAGTTTTCTCTCACCTAACTAGCAATTAATAATTTCACCATTGCAGGCACAGAGTTATGTTGGTAGAATCTTTTAAAATGGTAGCAAAACATTTCTTACACATCTATGGGTGCTGGAACTAATCTTGAAACCTACATGTCTTCTGTCTCTAGACTGTCTACTTTTTCATGTGAATATTATCCACTGCCAAGATTATTTTGCAGTGACATTTGAAAGTGTTGTAGATTCGGGGGAAATGTATACTTTATGAAACCATTTATCTTATAGTGCATTTCTTGTGGATTATTTTTTATGATAGCAGAATAGAGTAAATAATTTGTTCTTTGTCAAAGTGATGCTTGAATTAATTAAAATAATAATAAAAATCAAGAAGACTAATTTGGCATTATGTCCAGTTTTGTAATAATCATGAACTTTTGCATGGATTTCTACTTCAGAATTTATTAAGCTCATATATTACAATTTTCATCTGAGAAATATTAACTAAATATAATATATCTACATTGCTAATGAATCGAGCAAAACCTATACATTGCTTGGTGACATATTCCATCTGTTACCACTGGAGTTTTCTCTGCAAGGAAATCTATTTATAGGTTTATGTTCTTGCTTCACACTGCATTGTACCAGTAGAACCACTTTACCAAAATTAGAACAGTATCAAGAAAAACAGTATTTTGGTTCAAGTTAAGGAGCTATATTCAACAGTGGGTGAATCACCAGATCAGAATTAGATATTGGGTTTGGCAAAATAGCAGTTGTGATTTATGCTACTAATTATTGCCTGGGTAAATTTCTCTATTGGCAGATTTCATCAAATCAGTGCCATACGATGTGTTATACGACATGGGCCAAACATAGATATTATATTAAGTCTTTACATTTGTATATAGTCACTTGTTACATTTGTATACATAAAAAGATGCAAAAACATCCAATAACCAAACATAAAAGAGAGAAAAAGTTAAATTCTGCTAACTGCTGGTAATAAAAAAAAAACATGAAACTTGTTTTGCCATTTTGTTACAGAATTTATAAATAAACAGAAACCGTAGTATGGGATTATTTATTTATTTATTTATTTATTTATTTATTTATTTATTTATTTATTTAATTGGGGAAAGACAATAATGAAAATGTATATGTCAAATTAAGTGTATTTTGAAAGTACTGATCTTGAAAACACTCAGTAAATTGGTTCTAAAAGTTACGTTGATAAACTTAGACATAGACAGTTATTTTAAAATTAGGTGCACCATTGTTTTTACAATGCCTGTTTTAAGTTTTGTTGACCCCGTTTTGTTTTTATAGATGTGACTTGATCGTTAATTTTATTTTTTGTCAAATTAATATGCCTTCACATTCCACACAGAAAAGACCAAATGCTTTGCACTTCGTTTGCTATCCCATCTTTACTATGTTGGCCAGATGGGTACGCCTAATTTTCTTTGCAGGATTCAAACCTTTATTTACTGAAAAAGGGTGGCTTCAGTGGCCTACTAGAGAAAGTGCTTGTCTGACACATGGTCAATCTTAGATTGATCCTGTCACTAAGCCACTAGGAATAGTTTCCAACTGAAATATGCTCGTTGCCGATATAGCTGTTAATAAAATGGTTAAGTGCATTGTTAAATGAAAAAAATTATTACTGAAAGTAAAATATAACATTGTCACAAATTTTATATAATTTTTAAGTCTTAAAATGTACATTGTAAACTGAAGATATTTCAAATGAAAAAATGAAAAGCAAATAATTATTTACCATTGACCATAACATAACACTATTAATATTTTCGTTTTCCCCCACATTGTTTTTATGCACTTGTTTATACTAATAATTATTTGAAAGTTTATATTGTGGTTTTCAGTAATACCTTTAAATCTTTAGCATATTTGTATAGATGTTAGGTTAAAGTTACTTTGATTAAAATGTGCA